>JAECUM010054721.1:0-21505 GCA_016617855.1 Megalonaias nervosa
AATATCTAACTTATCCCAGGATTTCCTACATTCAATATCTAATTTATCCAAGAATATCATTCATGTATCTAATTTAATGCACAGGATATCCTAGATTACTAACTTCTCCCAGGATTTCCTACATGATATCTAATTTATCACACAGATATCCCACAAGATATCTAATAGACTTAAATTCTATTTAATTGTTATGTTTGAGCAACCTTTCTCAATGTCTTCTTGATGGTAATGTACAAATGAAAGACTGGATCAAGCAGATATTTCATAATTTTCTTCCATCCCTAAGAGTTACAGAGTAACGATACCATCAGTCCATATTTTGCCATTAAACCAGGCACACAATTTATATTCAGGTCTCCATAATGTGGTTTCATCAGACCAAATAAGTGAACATGTACCTATGAGAGTAAATAAAGTCAGTGATGTGTGAAATATAGGTCACAGCAAACTTCCTTCCTTATGATGATGTAGAAATCTAGGATAATCAAATCACAAAAGCTCATGACTGGTATGAACTGTAACAAAGAAATTATACAATAAAACAAAAGTCCCAAGTGTGCCTGAGATAGCTCACCTGGCCGAAATCAACCAAATAGTCAAATTTTAGTAAGATTCTCTTTCAGAGTTTTCTTTTCGAAAATATTTAAATGTTTTTCTTTTTTTAGCAGTAATGGCAACATCAGATGACAGATTATCAAATGTGCAAACTTCAAAGATCTTTATGCAGAGATGTTATTCTGTAGGATTTTGCCAAATTCTGTTACTTTTTCATAAATATTATCAACACTGATTTCTTTTTAGTGATGACGGCCATATCAGATGATGACTGAGCATTATTTGTACACACCAAGCGGCCTTGATGCTTTCTGTCCAAATTGGTTTCATTTGAGAAGAAGTCATATATATCTTTTCAGTAACAGAATTTCATGAATAAATGCATCCACATTTGTAAAAAGCTTGGTGCATCATCCCTTTAAACTCACCTCCCTGTGCTGCAGCATTGGCCACATCCTCCCCAAGTCCAAACTGTGTCATCAGTGGACCCAGCTGTCCTGATTGTAATGCTGCACTGAAGGAACTGAGAGCCTGCAAATTAAAAAAGATCAAAGTAATGGGAATACTGATGGCTTGTTGGGGTGAAGTGATACTAATCTACATTAGATCAGATGGAACAATATAACTGCCAATATATTACTGATCTTGTCCCTTTTTACTATCATAAACATGCTGCTCTACATAACCTTTACATTTCCTAAATTTTATTTTCTTTATATCTAATAAAGAATTTATATCTGTATTTGAAACATTGTTTGTAGTGATTTCCATGGGGGAAATGATATCCAAGGGAGGTAACCATTATCAACATACCATGAAACACCAATGGATCATCAATTTGCTGTGAATTTTTGTATCACCATAAATTTTGTTGTTGTTGTTGTTGTTGTTGTTATAGGATTTAACGCCATTTTTCAGCACAAGATAGGCTATACATGGCAGCCAGTATTAATGGTGGAGGAAGAACCCTGGAAAACCCCGGGAAGAACCAACGACCCACGAGAAGCTACTGGCAGGCTTTCTCACGTACCCACGTTAGCCGAGCCTGGACTCGAACTCACGCAGACACAGGTGAGATGGCAGTGATCCGTAACGATCAACGCTTTAGACCACTCGGCCACTCAGGGCCCCCCATAAATTTTGTTACTGTTATTAGTGATACAAATTATATTTGGCAACTGATAATGGACATGATGCCATGAACAGTGGGGCTGAAATCCCTCCAAGTCAAGAGCTGTCAGTGATCTTGTATGGTTACACTAAGTCTTCAGCAACTGAAACCTACATTTTAAAATGTAGAACAGTAAAACAAATGCATATCTCACGGATATATCTCCACAAATGAACTGGACCTTTCAGTTCGGGACTTGCTCACTATATGATAAGGTGTGAACCTGTGTAAAATTCACCAAAATGTCTACAGAGGTAGAAATATGACAGCCTGAGAAAGGAAACTGTTCTCAGTTTCATTAAAAATGGCTCGAAATATTTCCTCTAACTGTGACTGCATTATCATTCCTATGATATTTCTGATGATTTTGCGAGTCAGAGATACAATACAAAGGATGAAAAATAACTCCTTCAATTTTAAAACTAAACACCTGAGAGTTCTTTAATTCTAGAAAAATGAGGCAAGCAATTGTTAAAATTTGAGGAATTTAATTTTTTTCCTCATTTATAAAACAAGCCAATTTTCAGGAAATAGTAGGATATTATGGATGCATTTTAATCATGAATATTCATAATTACAAATCAAGAAACACTTTTAAAACTCTCAATATACAGTAAGAAAATTTCAGCTGTTTAGAGAAATCAAGCGTGGCACTAACTTGTATTATCATTGTTGTAATTGTGACACTGAATCAGTGGTTATGTCTGTGAATACTGTAATGACATTTATAAAGCTAAAGTTTCTTTACAATAACTCCTGTGGTTTAAAAGTTATCCTCTACACCAACAGAAGTCACAACACTGTACTTTCCCCTGATGTGACCTTGAAGCAGGAGCATGGGTATGGTATGCCCCAAAATTTCAATGTCTAGTCATGAAATACAACTGATTGAAGTTTCATTAAAATATCTTCAATGGTTAAACATTCTGCTCCAGACACGGATACAAATCATATAATTGTATTTTTCCTTGCCAGGAACTAGAGGCAGAAGGCATGGTTAATCCTACAATGTAAGATGTTTCATTGATATATATGTTTTGGGGTGCAACATCTTACCACCTAAATAATGGCCTTGTTTAGCATGCTCCCTGATCAACTGACGGGAATAGAAGACCAAATTTTCAGGAATATCTCACACCTGGCAGCACATATTGATGCTTGCCCACAAATTAAAGTCATGTTGCTTTAGGTGGACTTACTTACTCGGATGACTTTTGTTTAATAAATTCAAATTCTCACACAAGCAAATGTGTGCATTTTCAAGTTGCAATGCACTGCATTTCAGCGGACTGTAATGTGATGGAAGCTGGCAATGCTGAAATCCATTAAAAGGATGGTAACTATTCTGAATTAAATAAAGCTAAATACTTTCTTCCGTATTAGTATATTTACATTCATTTCATTAAAGAAACATACTTCAACTGAAAGAGATAGAGGAGTGATGATGACTGACTAACTGAGTGACTCTGGAATGCATTCAGTCAGTGATGAATGTTCTTACAGCTAATATTTTATAACTGCTATGATCCTGTATTAAAAACATGAGAATTTCTATCATCTTTTCTTTTAATATCTGACTGAAGATATCTTCCACCCCCCATACAGAGGAAATAAAAGCAATCAATCAATCAAACAATTAATCAGTTACCTGCTGGAACTGTGGGGAGGATATGGTGTTGCGAAGTTCCTGTTCAGTTCTAGGGAGTGCTTCACCCTCAGGCAGATACTGCATCAGTCGCTCCTGTACTTCTGGATTAGCAAGGATGGGGATCATAGCCTCTGGTTTCAGTGCTTTTGCCAAGTCCAAGCCTTTAAATGGTAAAAAATAAGGCATTTTTAATGAATCTAATACAGTACAATTCTGAATTTTTCAAAATTAACGAATAACTTTTTATTTTTGTAAGTTTAACTTGCTTCTGAGTTTAACACCATTTGAGCCTTATGTTCGCCAGTAACTCAATAACTGAAAGCATAATGTCAAATAAAAATGCACAAGAAATTTGAAACTTCCTGTTTGGAAACCTAAATTTTAATTCATCCCCTAGAGATTAAAACCCTTGCCTTGTGATGATTGCCATAACCTGCATGTTAGAGAGAGAGAGAGAGAGAGAGAGAGAGAGAGAGAAGACAGACAGACAGTGAAAAAGAAAAGGGAGAAAGACAGACAGCAAAAGATACTATCCATGGATTCTACAAGATGTGTGATAATATAGATTAAATTATGTACTGGAAAAGAATATAATCATACAGAGTTACATAATTCTTACTTCATCCCCTACTGAGATTTCCATAACCCACTGACCCAGGTTTAATTTTCAGTAGGGAATGAATTAAAATTCTCTAACCTGTACGATAATACCCTTTCCATTTAGATACATCAATAAGGTGAGCCAAAACAAAGGTTTACTGCTTACTCTCATTCGATTGTCCAGTTGGAACTGAAAGAGAGAAAATAAAAGTCATAATTAAGTTCCTGTAAGTATAAAGGGAGACTTTGAGGACAACTATATATATATAAAATGGAAAGACAAAGCTATTTCATGGTAAAAAGTTTCTATACAAACTGATTTCCTGAAATACTATCAAATTCAGCTCTTTGCAACTGAACCATCTATATGAACTCCCCAAAAACTGATATAAAACAAAAGTCTGCCAGATATATCCATGATACTGATTTTTTTCCTTCTGTGTAAATATGTCAAGATTTTTTTTCTGGATACACGTCACTCACAAAGGTTTATACCTTAAAGTAAAATCTGGTCATGTTCTGCATCTCAAGCCCAATCCTCAGCTATATTCTAAATCTTTGGAAGGTGAAATGATGGTATTGAAATATGAAGAAAGGTGAAGAATATGTGGATGGGTGTAAAACTACATGGTACTGAAATAAAAGGAAAGGTGAAGATTAATATACTGTGTGGATGGATGCTACAAGGAAAATGAGAATCCATGGAGATAAAACTGTCACTCTGACTGATCATAAGTGATAGAGATCAGTATCCATCAATGTAAAACTGACACTCTGACTGATCATAAGTGATAGAGATCAGTATCCATCAATGTAAAACCAACACTCTGACTGATCATAAGTGATAGAGATCAGTATCCATCAATGTAAAACCGACACTCTGACTGATCATAAGTAATAGAGATCAGTACCCATCAATGTAAAACCGACACTCTGACTGACTGTAAGTAATAGAAATCAGGATCCATCAATGTAAAACCGACACTCTGACTGATCATAAGTGATAGAAATCAGTATCCATCAATGTAAAACCAACACTCTGACTGATCATAAGTAATAGAGATCAGTATCCACCAATGTAAAACCGACACTCTGACTGATCATAAGTGATAGAGATCAGTATCCACCAATGTAAAACCGACACTCTGACTGACCATAAGTGATAGAGATCAGCATCCATCAATGTAAAACCGACACTCTGACTGACCATAAGTGATAGAGATCAGTATCCATCAATGTAAAACCGACACTCTGACTGACCATAAGTGATAGAGATCAGTATCCATCAATGTAAAACCGACACTCTGACTGATCATAAGTGATAGAGATCAGTATCCATCAATGTAAAACCGACACTCTGACTGACTGTAAGTAATAGAAATCAGGATCCATCAATGTAAAATTGACACTGAATGACCATAAGTGATAAAGATCAGGATCCATCAATGTAAAACTGACACTGACTGACCATAGAAGTTAGAGATCAGGATCCACTAATGTAAGACTGATAGGCTTACCATGCAACAATGGGTAAACACTCTTTTCAAGACAAAAATTCTTTAAATTTCCAGTTTATTCCTGGAAGGTGATTTTCCAAAGTTAACTTATGAACCTTATTGAAAAGAATCAAATCTTTTTTTTTTATATCAAAAGTTCTATTTTGAGACTCTCCAGTAACATCTGAATCAGACATGTGACCATGTAACAAGGCCCATTATTATCAATAGAAACAAGAATAATTATTGATATTCATAAAAATTGGCATGGAACTCATTTTAATCTTCAGAATAAAAATGTTAGCTTTTACTCTGCATAACTGCATTTGTTCGTATAAAGAAAGATTTTTAGAAAAAATTTGTTTTCAATATTGACAAAAAGCACTTAAAGAATGTATACCTTTGCATCACTTGTGTCTATGCGGTACCATAACATCCACTGTGTTTTATGGACAGACCTTTTAATTCAGTCATTATCAATGACACACTGATTATGGGGTTCTGCATTGTAAATCGACCCAACATTCACTAGTTATCTATGTATATAGCAAGGAATGAGTGTAAAATTCAATGCAAACATTACTAATGATGATAATGCTTAATGCCATGATTCCAATATGAACTACCAAATAATAAGCAATGATTCATCATCAGCTTCACCTATCAAATGGAAATCTAGTGAAGACAAGCAAAACTTATTGTCAACATTACCCATCCAAAGGGAATCTAACAAATTATTTTTCTCTTACATTTACTAAGATCACAGAAAAATGCTGGCACAATGTGATGCCAAACTGGTTTTCACACCTTCTACACAAGGAAAACAACTGATATGGAACACACTAAAGGGCAACCAATCTATCTGGCCAATCCAACCGCATGAGCTTAGATTGATTATACATATAAGTTTAGGACAAGAACCCAAATGATCCATACAGCAACCATATCTCAACTAACTCAAAAGTTCCGCAATCTCTGAAAATTATTATAAGAACTCAATACATTTAACTCATGATAAGTTCAGTTACAATGAAGTTATATATTTTTTTGTCATTAAGTGGTGGCTAAGAATTCCAAGTTTTTCACTGACTTTTGTAAATGTATGCAACAAAAAGGGTTAGGGCTTGGGTTGTTATCCGCATCCTGCCCTCAACTCAGACTGTGTGGAGGATGATGAGTTGTTGGCGGGGGGCTTATCTGCTTTATTGTCAAGAAGATAAATAATTTTGTGAAATACTTAAGGGAATTTTAGCAAATTTTACACTTCTGAATGTCATAAATGTAATTAGTATAAACAATGGAGAATTTATCAGCTATCAAATAAACTCATTCATAAAGTTTGCTTACACATTATGTGTCCTTGCTACATCTATTTACATACAAATTAAGGTGCAAGTGATGTCACCATCCTTGACCTCTGGGTTTGGGACAACACTGGAAAATGAGCATAAAAGGAGAAGATTCCATATTCCAAAAATCTCAAAATTTCTCTCACTAACTGGGACACAGGGATAATTTTCTTCTCATTTTAAAATGAACTCTATGAAATTAAAGTACCCAGGCATATATTTTCAAAAAACTGCCTTCTCTTTATGTTTAAATGGAACAGCCCTTAGCAATCTTTTCACTTAAACAAAGAAAAACTTACAGAATGTTAAAATTTGCAGATTTGAACCTGAGTGTTTAAAGACATATTCAAAATATAAGATCTTGCCTTGATTTGACAAAAGCTTAAGAAAAAAGATCTGAAACTTCTTAACTTGTATACCATCAACACTATTTGAAATAACTTTAAGAAAATGTCAGCTCCATCTGCATTACTTGGGAAAATTAATTTCTACAAATTTTCAGACCATAACCTTAGGGGGGACACTGACTTCCTATGGTTGAGTCTAAAGAAACCTCTGCACTTTTCTACTATAAAAGCTCAATGCATTTCTGGTCTGGTTATTTACAGTGATTACTTAGAACCATACCTTTCATGCTGGAGAGAATATTCTGCAGGTCACTCAACTGGATCTGCTGGCGCTGGCTGCTACTGGCACCTGATGATGTCGTTCCTCCACCACTTGTTGTCGATGTGTTATTCTGAGAAGGCAGTGCTGCTGCGGTAACAGGACGCTGAAATGGAGTTGTCTCTTGCACACTTGTCCTGGTCACGGGCGATGACTGCACTCTCAAAGGTCTATATAGAAACAATGTCAACATCAAATAAATAGGAGGCCCATATGGAACAATGTCAACATTAATTTAATAAGATGCCTATATGGAAACAATACCAACATCAAAATTAACAACAGGCCAATATGGAATCAATGACAACATCAAATTTCAATTGCAGGCTTATATGGCAAAAATGTCAACATCAAATTAATATAAGACAAATGGAAACAATGTCAACATCAATTAATGTAAGACTTATATGGAAACAATGTGAACATCAAAATTAACAGAAGGCCAGTATGGAAATAATGTCAACTTCAAATCACTGCAAGTCATATACAGTCAACATCAAAAATTAATACAAGGCTTATATGGAAACAATGTCCACATCAAATTAAGAGAAGGCCCATATGAAGAATGTGTCAACATCAAATAAAAATAAGGTCTAATGGAAACAATGTCGACATCAAATGAAGAGAAGACCTATATGGAAACAATGTCAATATCAAATTAAACGAAGGCCTGATGAACTGGAATACTTGCCATCAAATATGGAATACTTGCCATCACTAAAGCTGAAATGGGGTGGAGGGGGTGACTGTAATTGTCCAACAAGCATGCACATCATGCTCGTATTTAACAACATTTTCAGGTTCATAATCAATCACTGGTATCACCATTAACACTTTCGCAACTCCAACAATCTATATACTTCATAGCTTTCAAAATAAATTGCCTTTATCACCATCATCAGCCAGTATTTGCCAAATGAAATCGGCATCTACAGATGAACCACACTGGGAATCAGCCATCTGGGGCTTTTCTAGATAGCCGATATTATAAATGTGCATTTGTAAAACTTCCTTGATCCAAGGTTCAAACTATGACAAAATGCTTGTTCCTGGGCCCAATGTACCAATCAAAATTTAGGTTAACAACCATTCATGTCAAGCCAAAGAACTCAGATGTGCAAACAGTTATGAAAAGGACATGTCATGCCAAGCACAATGATACCTTATGCGATGAGAAACACTTTAAGAGTGAACCACTTAAGAAAACTTGTATACTGTACAGACTACACAATAAGTGTGACTTTAAGATAATGTGCACAAGTTCTCATGCATCTCTGGTCTCCAAGTGCATGAATTTGCACAAATTTTGTGCTATTCATGCAATCACACAAACTGGCATCCCTGCATCATAAGAAGTCAGGTACTTATTTTTCACTGAGGAGTAACAAGATGATCACTGTGGTGGCAATATTGGCTGTCTGAGCAGCACTATTTTCATTTAGATGCAACCAGACCATGGGATGAATGTGTGTGCAAAGTTTCATGACAATCTTCCAAATCGTACTGGAGTAGCGACAACAAATTCATGCTAATGAATGGATGGATGACAGATGGACAACAGACCATCCCATACTCTTCTGATCTACGACTAGTAGACCTAAAATTATTAAAGCAAATACTGCATACATTAAAGACAGGCTAATCAAAATAAATTAAACTGTATGCAAATCATGCTTATTAACAGTTTAGTTCAGTGTCATGTCCTATTACTGGTCCTGAATTCAAGTCTGTCTTAATATTAGAGTCATGAATCTCGAACTAGAATTTTCATACTCCTCCTAAAATGTGAAAGGGATATAATAGTGTCCAACTTGTTCATCCATCCATCCATCTATAAAAGTTTTGCCTCCAGTTCATGGGTCAGGTGCGAAGGCATTTGTGTTGAAGGACACATGCCTAAAGCTTTTTTAAGAGATACACCTGTACTCACGGCTCTGAGACAGTTGACTGTGCACTACTTGGTCTCCCCATCAGTGCAGACAGACCCCCTCCTGGTCCACCAAGTCCCATACCACCTGAAAACAACATAATGAAAATAATACAAGGCAGTTCCATTATTTATTAACATTTTATTATGGAATGAATACATGTGAGAAAACGAGATACTTCCACAAGAGAATCCTCCAAATAAAAAGCACCTGTCTAACAAAGAACAACACTGAATGTCCAAATTATACAGGTTTCACTGTAACGGCTGTTCCATTAAAACATACCTGGGACCCAGGAAAGGCCCTTTCAATGTGGGGTACTCACCTATAGATTCAATGTAGAATTTTCTTATCATTTTAATATGAACTATGTGAAATGAAAATACCCTGGCATATATTTTTTAAAAACTGCCCTCCCTGGGTCCCATGTATATTTAAATGGAAAAGCCCTAATACTGTATATCCTAAATTACTCATCTTTTGCTGTCTAAAAATATATTTAAAAAATTTAATTCTGTCGGAAAACAAACAAATGAAAAATCCAACCCATGCAGCCTAATCCAAATTTATATCATCAGGCTACTCTTAAGTCACAACACAAAGTAATTGCATTAATGGTGTATTAATGAATGAAAACAAACATGACTTACCTCAATTTGTCCCGTTTATTTCAGTCAAATGATAAAAATGCAAGCATATCTGAAAACTCATCTTTAAATGTTATAGAAAAACTCTACCTTGTTTTAATCTCCTTTATCAGCCACTATCTGTGAAAATTTGCATAAATATAACCCAGATTGTTTGCCGAGTTTGTCATTAAAATACAATTAGAGAAAACACATGTACCTGAACTAGTTACACTATTCAGTTAAAGAAAAAACACGTACTTGAGCAAATGACACTATTCAGTTAGAGAATAAACATGTACTGGAGCTATTTACACTATTCAATTTCTAATTTTCTGATACGTATACCCATGCATGGTACTCTATACACAAAAATTAAATATTAATCAGTGTTTAAAGTATTTTTCATTTAATATGCATCTGTTTAAGTTGGTAACTGCATCACTGAAGAGATGAGTTTTGTATACCCACTCACCAGTGCTCAAAAAATTGACAGCCCGAGGCCTGGGGCCTCTAATTTCAGACAGGGCCCCTACTGTTTTTCAAGTAAGGTACCTATCTGGCTTGTTGAAAAAAAAAATCTAATTTGCTGAGAAAACACTGATGCACAGATGAAATGCAGAGATCTATTTTCAGGATGGATCATGTTGAAAGACTAGTAAAAGACTAGTAAATTATTAATATTTACCCCCTTGTATGAACATTATCATCTACTTATCATACTCCTATCGAAAGCTGCGAACTTTCGTTTTCAAAGCAAAGTACATGATTTATGAATGGGAAACCAATTGCCTGGGTTATTGAAACTAATGCTCACATGGCTGTAACATAAATGTAATTCTAAAATGCGATTTTGGATATTTATGAGCCAGAAACCAGCCAGAACCAATCTAGTGGGTACTGAACTGTATCAGCAATTGTTGCAACCGGTGCAGTGATGCCTGGCCAAGTAATGCAACTGAGGTTTGCATGTATACACATACTGTTAACTGATTACTTTAGTGTTGTAATCTTGAGAGCTTAGGCCAAATTCCAGATATTTTTAGAGATATTATAATCAAATGTGGTCATGTTGGCTTCTGAGTTGTTGATTAAGAACTCACAGTTCTTTGGCAGAGCTGAGATTCTGCAAAACCACTTAAGTAAATATTTTGCTATAGCATTGTTCAAGCTGTTTAAAGTTTAGTGAAAAATATTTCAGCTTTCCATGCTCATGCTTACACAAGCGTAATGAAACACTGGTTAAACATATTCAGTGTCACCTATGAACAACAAAGTAGAACTGAAGGTATAAATCAAGATAGGCTTCAGATGAAAATAAACATAAACACTGATGATCCACTGAGTAATAAGGACATTGCTTGAGCATTTAGACAATGGCTGACCCCAGGACCTGGAGGAAACATTGCTCTACATCAAATTTTCTTAGATCCAAATAATGACTCAAAGTCAATTTAATATGATTTTATTTTTATCTTTTCATATTTGAATTGTAGCAATCACAATGTTTTGTAATAAATAATATTAAAAACGGGACAATTTTGGGCATATGGATATTGGAGTCCAGGCTTTTGGACTTTTGAGTCAGGGGTTGTGATTTGTCATCAACCATTTTTTTATTTTCACACTGGCCACCCTCTTCTATAGCCAACAGGTTACACATGCAGTATTTTTGGCAGTTAATTGACTTGTGTTGATACTGCATGTAACACAATGGCACTTTGTGCTACACAAACCACTGTTTTATAGATTGGTTTCTTTGTACAAAGCAGACTCAATATAAAGCAGTATATTTGATGTCTGCCACAGACTGTGTTATTATTATTATAAGGTATTCCATCAAAAGATTGTAGCACTATAAGGCACTATTCATTATTATGTCTCCAAATCTGGCAGTATGTTTTATAATATCTCCTATGGGCTGCTGTATTGAGAGACTACTACAGTTAGATAATCATTTAAGATCATTGTTTACTACAGTTAGAAAATCATTTGAGATCATTGTTTACTACAGTTAGAAAATCATTTGAGATCATTGTTGTTTAACATACCAAGCAGCTGCATCATCTGTTGCTGGCTCATTCCACTCAGTATGTTCTGAATATCTGTGTCTCCAGCTGTAAATGACAGAACAGAAATAGCTATAAATACAACTATAATAATGTTAGCATCTGCACTGCTGGTAGGGGTGAAGTGATTAATCGATATTTTTATGTATTTATATTTTTCATATCAATACAAGAGGTAAAGAATCGATGCAAAATAATACTTACATTAAACAAATTACTTTAATCTATAGCAGTCATGAATAATTATTAGTCATTTGCCTTTTATTCTTTACACTGAGAATTCATCTTAGACTGCCTTAGGGCTGTTCCATTTGCATTGTACCATGGGAAGGCAGTTTCTTTCAAAATATATGCCAGCGTACTTTGATATCACAGAGTTCATATTAAAATGATAAGAAAATTCTAAATTGCATCTATGGGTGAGTACCCCACTTTAAAAGTACCTTCCCTGGGTCCCATGTATGTTTTAATGGAACAGCCCTTAGCAGGCACATGCATTTATTCATGTCAGTAACAACCAAAAATGACTGACAACACCTACTCACTTTCTACAAAATTAGCAAACACAAGGTAACTTGCATGGTTTTAAGTCTGCCCCCCAACAAGGTCACAAATTCCATCATGAGTATTTTATCTAATCCGTATGCTCAGCCACAGATAACATAAAATAAAGAAGACATTCTAGATTTGTCCCCTACATGTGATTTAAGTACTTTCTTTACGAATCATTTTATATAATCACTATTATGCAATATTTTGCTCTTGCTTCACAATTTGTCTGCTTATATCGAATATGATGGCTACACTTCTGGTGCATCACACAGTGAAACATGATACAATGAAAACCCCATGCTGATATGAGGTGTAGTGTTAAGAAGATTTTCAACATGGCCAGCAAACAAACCTGGTTATTGTCTTGTTTTGAACAAGAAATGAAAGCTTGGAGTAGCACCTATGAGTCATAAAAAGGGGTGCTTTATATTTTTATTATAAAGACGGAAATTTTATTGTTAAAAATCTGTCATAAACAAGTGCTATGGAACCTCTGCTTTACTGCATGTGTCAGCATAATGAGATAAAATTTACATACTGCAGAATTATACATGCAATGTACATGTTTTAGTTATTGACTAATTTTGTTCAAAAACCAATTTTAAAAAAGAGGTAGTATGAGATGCAAATAAATTTCTAACCCAGATTTGCCAGATCCGATGGGAGGGAGTGTCCACCCCGACTTGAACCTGGGGTTGGTGGGTTATTCAGGAAGTCATTAACTTTCTTACAGTGTTCATCATCTTTATCTGTCTTTGGCTCCTGTAAGAAGAAAAATGAATTAATGTGATACCATATATATATATATATATATATATATATATATATATATATATATATATATATATAAATGCAATAAACTGACTACAAACAGTACAAAACTAGTATCTAACTAGCCTGCACGCTTTCATCTCTTAATGTGTCCCTGATATGTCACTGAAGACTCATTAAGAGTCGAAAGTGCTCAGGTAAGTTAGATACTAGTTTTGCACTGTTCGTAGTCAGTTTATTGCATTTATCTTAATCAATCCCTGACAAACATGATCCCTTGCTGGATCCAGTGCACTTGAAAGGACTTATTTGCCATATGATTTGTATTCTTTATGTATATATATATATATATATATATATATATATATATATATATATGGGTCAAGCTAGTCTTGAATTTTAGGGAGAAGTGACTTCTCCTTTTGGACAGAACAGGGAGAAGTGAAAGCTTAACAGGGAGAAGTGGACGCGAAGCAAGAAACAATATATATATATATATATATATATATGTACAGTAGTCCCCCTCTTATACGGCCACCCCTTCTGCACCGGGAAAGTGGCCTTATAAGACGGGTGGCCTTTCCAGAGGGGGAATAAATTTTTTGAGAGAAGTATATGTAATGTACGCAGTAAGAAAGCTACATTCTTCAAAGCATTAATATCTTCATTTAAAAGTAACATTAATTATTAAAAGGTTCTTCTTGTTATAATAATAGACATATTTCAACTGAATATGCATTAATAGTTCTTATTCTTGCGTAAGTGTGATATGCAAGCGGGTGTTGTCATGCACATTGCAAAACCATTCAAAAACATCATTTAAATCTTGGTACATACACAGGGGTCATGCTACCAGGCGAAGTGGGCGATTAAGTGGCCTCAAAATGTAAACTTCGCCTTCTTCTGTTAGGAAAGCAAAAACGACTTCGCCCTGCAATTTTTTTAGTGGTACATTGACAAATTATACCATTTGAGATGCCCCCTAGCCTTAGGCAGGTTTATTCTAGTGTGTTGTAACGAAAGGTATTCTTCAAGCCATCAGTAGTTAGGCCTAGTTTTGATATCGATTATGCTGACAAACAACCTCTTGCACAATCCGGCATGTGTTTTGATAGCTGATTGACCATTAACCATATCCCGAGTTGGCAACTAAGGCCCCTATCACTACCCGATTTATGCTTGTCATCCTTCAATGACAAAAACATACAAACTTGTGTTTCGAAACTTTAACAATAGTATGTATACACTGTATAGCAGTTTGTGTTTTAAGAATAAAATCGGTGATCTGGATATTTTAAATGCCTCTTGTACACTACTTCTTCATAAAATTAGTTTGAAACTGTAAGTGTACCAGTAACAGGGAAAAAATGGCGGACATCGCTATGTCTGGGAAGTACCAGTTTATTAGATTGTCTGTTTTCATAAATCATCAAGCAAATATATACAGACAAATATACAATTCATAGAAAGCATACCCTAGGTATTATGTTATTTAAGATTTAACTTTAAAATGCAATTATATAGGCCAGAAACGTATGAGACAATGCTATGTTGTGGAATTTGCGAGAAGCGTTGTAAGGTCAAAGTTGTTTTCTGACGTGACTCGTATTTGATCACCATTTCAGATCTCTGAATGGCACCATTTTCAATAAGAACCTTGGGAAGAATGTGTCATGTACAGTTTCCTGGCAATCCTCACACTAGCTTAGAAACAGAGGGAACAAACATGTAGTAATGGATGCCCAACAGAGAGCAGGCTATAGGATAAATTATAGTGGTCTATGCACTAATGGATGTCCAACAGAGAGGATGCTGTGTAGCACAAGTTCTACTGGTATGTGACCATTAGAACTAAAATAAAAAATTTAAAACCTTAAGGGCATTCGTTTTCCATTCTAATTAATTCGGGAACAGAGGAACAGAAAATACTGATTGAACCCTTTAAAAATCTTAAGTGGAAGTTCCTAAAGATGAATCCAAGATATCCAACGCAAATAAAATAATTATAAATTGTGGTAAGCTTTGAAAAAGTGTTTAAACAGATAACAATCTTCAATGTAACATAAATTTTGGGATTATATCAGGAAACAAATGAAATGAATGAAAGAGAGAGAGTGAACATATAGAAATAATATAAGTGGTCGTTTTTCATATGGTACAATAATTACCATTTTTTTCTAAGTTCTGCTTACCCATGAATAAGAAAAGAAAGAAATGCAGCAAATGTCAAAACATGGTGAAAGCTTATACTAGCAGATAGTAGGTGAAATACCAAGATGGGTCTCCCTTTTTACCAGTAAATTACAGTGTGTTTTCCACTATTGCTAATCATGTTGAAAATAAACAGGCATTTGATATACATGTACTTATTTTCTCTTTTGGACTCGCCTAATGCAAAGAATAAAAAATATGTGTAAATCTTTAACAAGCACTAATGCAATCTAATTCCTCCCAACAATTTTATAATTTAACTTTTATTAGCCATTGATAATTACAGGACTCTTACTGTAGAACTTCATTTTCACTTCAGCTGCATCAACTTTCGTTGCTGAGACTTTCACAACCTTTTAATATACTTTGGTCTTTACTCAGGCAAATTACATGTTTCCCTGATATGTCACTACCACACAAGTATCTCAAAGAGGCAGTGCTTGTCCCAAGTTTATAAGGGTACAACTGGGAGAGGTAGTGCTTGTCTCAAGTTTAGTGAGCGTAAATCAGGGGGAGGTAGTACTTGTCTCAGTTTGAACAACTTAAATCAGGGAGAGGCAGTGCTTTTCCAAACGTTTAAATTAAACAGGGAGAAGTAGTACTTGTCCAAACTTTAGTGAGGGTAAAACAGGGAGAGATAGTACCTGTCCCAAGTTTAGTGAGGGTAAAACAGGGAGAGATAGTACCTGTCCCAAGTTTAGTGAGGGTAAAACAGAGAAAGGTGCTGCCTGTCCCAAGTTAAGTGCAGGTACAACAGGGAGGGGTAGTGCTTGTTCCAACTTTAGTGAGGGTAAAATAGAGAGATAGTACTTGTCCCAAGTCAAGTGAGGGTACAAATTTTTAATGTAATAGCTCATTGACTGTGTAACAGAATTTGTGTTAGGAAAACTAATTCAGTTTTTTTGGGGGGGGCTTGGAGGATTCAAAGCCAAGTTTAAACAAAAATATATGGATTTAACATTTATGTTGCCTTAAAAACTAATTTTTTAAGAACACAATCAAGTAAATGATCAATCACTTAGGCACAAATTGTCTGACAGATGGGCCATAATTATGACTGTATCACACTGCTAAACCAAACTTCACCTGCATCCAGAAGAAGAACTTCCTGGTTGATGACTTGAACTTGAGAACAAAAACTCTTCCTGTTGTGCACTGGGGAACATGCTTGAACTCCACATCATCTGGGAAAATAATCAAATCCTGAAAAAACAAAATGAACAAAAATTGACTTTCAAACATTATATACATTACCCAGAAGAAAAAAGAAAAAAAATACCCACTGTAATTGGCAACTGGTTTCGTTTGGTAAGTGTGATGCCATGGGCCATTTATGATCGAGGTCTCAATGTACCTTCATTTTAGCTCACAATGATTTAGATCCTGAAAATACGCTATCCACCTGGGCAGATTTGATTTTTCGTTTCTGGTTATCTTTTAAAAACTGCTGTTAAACATTTTATCACTTAAATCCAAGCTGTATGACTCAAATGACACTTTTTCTTCATTCAGATAGTGTGTTTCTCTCATGAGAAATAGAAAGATCCTAAGAAATCAAATAATAATTAATGGAATGGTTCAGCATTGACAGAAACTGCTTAGCAATGGGTGAAGTGGGGTGGAGGTAGGGCTGTTGTATGAGGCAAGCAATAGAAGCTTTCGTCCAGCGTGCACCTGTGATGCCCTGGGTGGTAGATCACCTAACACTTCATGTGCATTATTAAAATCTTTTATTTTGGTTTGTATTTCTGTAATAGTATGGTACTTGCAGCAGTAGTAGAATTAATTCTTACTGTTGTTGTAGCTGTTGTCATTTTCATTTTATCTCATCCATGAGTTGCTCTCCTATTTACATAGTATTCAAAAAAATCTCATGTGGGTGCTGCTATAAGAATTTAGTTTATGTGTCTATCCAAGTAAGAAAACAAACAATCTTTATCTTCAAATTCAATCTGCTCTGAAAACATGAAAATAAAAAGATCTGGATTATTCCTGATTTATAGTTGAAATTTTGTTTCCCAACTTCAAGCAGCTAATGTTAACTGTGACTGCTGCAGATAAAGAACTCATGAAACTTTACAACAACATTTGAGCTCTATGAGAAAATTCATCCACAATATATCTGATATATCATTTTTCATGGAAATTTATGTTAGTTTATATCATTCTTTGAGTAATATATACAAATATGTCCTGTCTTGACCCTTGAAGAATTCATCCTTGTAGCAGGGTTTCAGCCAGGTTTGACAAAAAGGGTGCAAATGGTGCCCTTCATTTGAAACGTGATCCAAAAAAGGTTAACCTCATAACAGAATGAGTTGTCATTTATATAGTCTATTTCCCATGTCATCTGCATGAAAACCCAAATAAATAACGAACACCAGGATTCTCTTTTATGATGCCAACAACAATGCCATAGTCTACAATTTTACACCCCTGAACATTGCAGTCATCAGTCTCTGTTAAATTTCAGCATTTAAGCAATTTCTAGAGAGTGCAATGGGGTTTTTTTTGTTTGCCACTATGGAATCCATTTCGTTGTTGGAAGTTTATGTTTGACTTGTCTCGAGTTTTCTGTGGACTTTTTATTCATGAGAGTTGTCATATATGCTGTTATTTTTATTGATTTCAAGTTATGAGCATGCAGAGAAATTGCTGCCAGCCAAATGGTCCAATACCAACTAAAATTTCACTGCAGACTGAGGCTAAAAATAAGAAGCCATCTGAGCAGTTGGATTTTTAAATATATTGAATAAATTTAATCTACAAATTGTATAATGCACAATATTACAAGAAATAATAGAAACCAACTGACAAGTAAATAATGGGAATTGATTATGGTGCCTACATGCAAATCTGTGCTTTCTGGAGTCTTTCTGGGTTCATCACCAGATATACTAGCCACTATGTATAACCTATACTGTAATGAAAAATGGCATTCAATCCAAAAAACAACAACAAATCTAGCAGAAAACTCTATTGTGTCTATGTTATTTCTGACGACACATGATACTTCAAATTCCCAAACTTAATGACATTTGGATGCCTGAAAGCCACCAGAAGCTAAAAAATAAGACACAAGCTCTAACAAAACAACTACGCCACTCCCTCGATAACTTGCGCCCTGATACCTCACGAACCCGCTTATAACGCGGGGACAGGTGTGGATCCCAATTTTTAAACCAGAAAATACCAAAAATTGATCACTATTTGTTGAACTTGAAGAAAATCGTGATCAAAATTGGTAACGGAAACTTTTGATAAATTGCTCATTTTATCATCGAAAACAGTAGATAGGACCTGGAAATTTAATCAACATTATGAAATAATGACTTTTAATAAGTCATATAATTTTTTACATTTTCTTTTCAAACGATATTCTTAGTAAACCGCAATTAACAATATTCAAGGATATTTCGACAATGTCACTTACGCCAAGTGGAGGCAGTACTTTAAAAAATAAATACCAATTAAATAATTTGTTATCAATTGAAATTTGTGTTCTAGTTCTATCTTTTAGTTCCTTTTAAGTGTAATCGTCATAAATGCAATGTGTCCTCTTGTAATTAAACGTAAAATGTGTCAATCTACTGTAACAGCTATGTCCGCCAGCATTTCGCTGAGAACCTAGGTAAGTGCCCACCGTGTTTTGATCAAAGACTGTGATACATTTTATTGTGTACATATCTCATTAAACTACCTTAAATTAACCTACTCAATCATAAATGTTATTAAAGATAGGAAGGCAGCCAAGCGGAATGAGTATTTCGTAAAATAAAGAGCTTTGTTTCACAGATACAGACCACTGTGGGAAATTTAAACAAGTTTGAGAGAATTCTTGAATTTGCACGTAGAAATATCCTCATGCATAAGAAGTTTCACTATTACATTTGCAATGAAATCACGGAATCAATATTTTACTAACTGAAACATAAAAAAATGAGTTTCGATGCAGACGATTGTCTCACGAAATAAATGTTACGTGTTTCTGATAAAAAGGAATCTTGTTTGGTAGTGTATCAACAGGTAGTCTGGTTCCCTGCTTAGCAGACTCCTAGTTCCATGAAATACTGCAGACATCAATCCGGGAACCAGGCTAATCAACAAACACAGAAAGTCGTGACGTAATACACAAATGTTTTCGCGTACCATGTTGGGTTGTTGAAACCAGTTGCAATCAGGTTACTGATCTTGCAGATGTTGGACATTTTGAAAATAAATGTGATATATTGATAATAATGAACAACTTATCAGAAAAAGCACTTTATTGACAATGTTTTTTTCAACTCAGTTATAAAACGAGGATTCAGCCATTAAAAGCCCAGTTCCCCCACCCCCCCACCAGTTTTCTGGATGTTTAGCAAGGTTTTTCTGAGGTCCCTCGGTAACTCACGCCCTCACTTATGGTGCAGTCTGTGTGTTTGGACCCTGATGTGCACGAGTTATTGAGGGAGAAGTGTATCCAAATGAATGTTACACTCTCAAAACTTGAAAGAAATAGACATCTGAAAAATAACTGGAATATAGACATAGGATGCATGTGAAAGTCATAACAATGATCTATACTGTTCATTTACGATCTGCAGAAATTGATGTCAATATATTTGAGTCAGTTCAAGGAATCAACAGATGAAACTCATTTTTCCGCAAACACAATTTCATGGGTAGTCGAACTCTGGATGCCAGAGCCTCTTTAGAGCTGGATCTAGTTCTGATTGATGACAAGTCAATCCTGATTCTTATTCTGACTATGATTAACTGACAATCTGGTCTCAACTCACGCAGTCCTTTAAGACATGTTTACTGTAATAATAATATGACAACTATACCATAAATAATGATAATACATGTAATAAGACAATAATAATAGCATAAACACCATCGTTTCATCATGTCCATTATAAAATTGTGAGATAGGTGTTTAAAGTTCCTTTATCCTAAAATAATTACCATACCCTTTTCACATCTTGGTTAAACACCAGATTTGATGCTGGGATTTTGGAAAAACACATATACAATGAACTCTTTCATGGCAAAATTATAGAACAGAAGAGAATCAGAGACAACTTTACCTATTTTATCAACACCAATCAAGTTTTCTGCTTTTCTGCTTTTACACAATGCACTGATATAATACTTAACTGCCAAAGTGATAAAAAATATGATGCTTTGCAATATTTATAATTTCTGAATGTAATTCCCTGCTGCCCTTTACAATCTCCTTTATTTCTAATCATTCACTGCAATAGTGTTGTGACATCATCTCTGTCAGTTCTACAATGCCACCATTTTAATTCTTTTTACAAACAAGTTAGGTACACATTTGCTTTAGTTGATATATCTTCACATTGTACATCATTAGCCAAATGTGGTGGGTTTGTTTTAAGTTTGCACAAGTTTTCATTAATAAGTGAAATTTTCTTTTCCATCCAATCTAAATTGAAAAACAGTAAATGTGAGACTACTCTACCTGCAAAGCTTAAATTTATATATATGCTTGACCTGCATGGTCTGTGCCCTTAATGTGAGTTGAAATGCTTTAATTATCATCAGAAACTATTAAAATCACTTTAAAGTGCATTTAGCTAATATCTACTAAGTTTCTTCATTGCTGAAAAATGTTTATAAACTCTTCAAATGATTTACTACACAAGTTACCTTTCCCCATGCATGAATAAATTTATTTCCTGAAGTTCCTGACAATAACATAATGGGCACATTACATACATCTGGAATGTGACAATTAAACCAAGGCATGAAAGCCAATCATTGACGGTGTCTCATTATTATTATTTGCAACAGTAAGGTAAAAACAAAATGTGTGTTTCCAGTCGGCCAAGAGTTATTTTTTTGTTGTTGCTGA
>JAECUM010054723.1:0-12108 GCA_016617855.1 Megalonaias nervosa
TGCTCAGATCTTACAGCACGAATGAATAATTTGTAGATAAACAGAATGATATAGTCCACTACTTATCCTTAGTTCACAGTTAGCATTTTCTATTAAAAAAACAAAACAAAATCAAACTATTACCTAATGGAGAATTTCATTATGAAAGGCTCTAAATGTGGACAGGATTAAAATGTAATTATAATGAGAAGGCCTGTTAACAAAATCATAATACAAAGTTGTAAACAACAGGTATACCAGGCATTTCATTGCGAATTTCCAATGTTCTAGACTTAGATTGAGATAAACATGTTGTTTACAAAACCACATCAATGATTCGGGTCAGGTAGAAAATGAACTTGATTTTTGACAAGGTCAAGTCCAAAATACAATTATCTGCAGCATATAATGAACAAAAACATTTTAAAAAATAGCTAACTAACACTGTAAATTAAATAACAAGATAATTTCACAGTACATTCTTTCCTAGTCGACGTGACACGTAAATATTAAGTTTGACGGATGGGCTAGACTCGCCAGACATTGCTGACTGTAAGGGATGGGATCTACTCTGTTTGAGACATAGATTGAATTTTAATTAGAGTCCGTTTGATAACGGTCCGACAGATTTGTCAGTGTACGGTCGTGAAGCACTAAATGACAAGAGTTAAAACAAAACAGAAACATTTAGGAAAACCGTGTCCATTTGAAACAGGTATCATAAATTATATTTTCCAGAATAATTATTATTAAAAGCTGGCTAGAAAGAGTTTCTCTGACTTCAATGGGAGTGATACAAGTTTTGGCGTGTAAAATGAAAGTATTCCTGATTGGCTAAGCTAAGAGTGGGATGTGTGTTCCCAGGCGGAATTCATGCTTTTAAGAAATTCCCCTCGTGAAATTAGTCAGTCTACGTTTCTGAAGCAAGACAGAATATGGCTCTGACAATCAGTAATAAGTACTTTTCTTGTTAAATTGTCCAAGGGGCGCTTGTCGGAAAGTGAGGGATACGAATAGAAAGATTCGACATCATAGAAAAGTGTGAGTCTCGAATGAAGTACAAGGTTAGTCTCAATTGCATACAATATATTTTCATTGATTTACGTTTGAATTATTTATTGAATTTATTCATTTTAAATTCATACATCAATTTTTCCTTGAGTTCAGAAGTAATTGTTTACATGCATTTTGTCTCAAATATTATATGACTCATGTATTATATGAATGAGTCTGGATTTAGTTGTTTTGTATGTAATAGAAATCATGTATCATAAAGGTTTCATGCATTTCTGGTGAGATGTAAATTATATGTCTTATATGATTTGTATTATACATGCTGAGAAATTATTTTTATCTGTCTGGAAATGTATGTCAATGAACAGCTAACTAACAAAGTAACATAGTTAGGAAAAGGAGTCAAGTCCATGAATTCGTTGTGTAATTAAGTTATAAATTCTTTTCAACCGAGAACCGAGGATGTAAGCATTAGAAGCGTGTGTCGAGAGGCATAGTTTAGCTGGTAATTTATATCAACAGCGGGCAGTAGTAAGTATCTGATAGGTCTAATTATGTCATAGTTCCAGTTAAGAATGCAAGTAGCCGCTACAAAACACATAAATTCAGGACAAAAGGGTTGTGTGTGTGTATTAGGTTGCGAACTGACCACAGCTTAGCTCTGTTGAATCACGATAGATGATACGGCAACTCCGACCTACCATCAACAGTGATTTGGAAAACACCGGAAGCACCAAGTGATGCTGACATGCCCGCAATTTGAATTCCATCAGTCACTCGATTATATGATGAAATTTATTCTATCAGTTTAACAGAATGAATGATTGAATTGCGCATAAATTTTGTAACTCAATTACTAAGAGAAAGTTGTACCATTCAAATATCGTGTTCAAATTCATGTTTATGTCATTGATTAAATTGTTATATTTTACATACGTTGGCTCGTGTTGTTCTATTCTATATCGCTGCTCAGATCTATCCATTAATTTCGTACATTATTTTAATTGCTTACTGGATCCGGGCAATAGCACCGTATTCGATCATCTCCGAGATAACGATAACCAAAGCACCATAATGAGTGGGAATCACATCATCATCACCACCTCCTGACACTCTTATGAAAATTAAATTTATCACCAATTACATGATACTTCTGCCATTAGTTGTCTTAGAATAATATTCCGTTGATGGCCCAAATCACGACTGAACATTCCCTATTCCATGATAACCAAACAATCATTTGTGATAAAATATCGCTAAAATAGACTCGTTAGATTATTTAGAAAGAAGAATACTTACCAATTGTAGCTTTTGCAAAGGCTCTTCTGGCGTAGATAGGAGTCTGCAGACAAGAATTCATAAGACAACCGGCCAAGCAACCATTCTAGAAAGCAGAGTTAATAAGTGAATGTAAAATTAGTTAATCTTAGATAGTTTAGTTAAAAAAGAATTAACGTTTGTGAAAAGACATTAAAAATGAAGGAAAAAAAATGCGCAAGATTACGATCGAGGTTTACATCGTCTGTATAATTATAAAATTGCTCTTTGTCTTCTATCCTCTTTTGACCAGTATATTTACTCAATGCCAATCACTCGTAAATGATTTTTATTTCAGTTTGTACTCAAATGATTAGATTGATGTTTTACTTGTCTTTATTGTAGAAAACTGCCCTTTCATCATGTTTGCATATTACATGAAATAAGTTGTTCAATTTTAAGATTTCTACCTGGTTTCAAGATTTTTGCTATGTCTGAATTAGTCAGAAAATCATAAAGCTTACGGCCATTGAATTTACACTTAAAACAAGCAGGTTTGTCGATATTTAGTAGTTTGGAGCTCATTCAAAATTTCCTTATCTCTTATTTCGTTTGTAACCTGTAAGCGAACTCATTATAATTTTCTGTAGCATACTTTGATGCAGAGCCTGAATGTGTACTGAAATGAAAAAGTGAAGGGAAATATTTGCTTTGTTTTGTTGCGAATATCTGCATATATTTTAATGCATCAGGTTTCATTTTCCAACATTCATGATTATTTTAAAGAAAACGTTTTTCTCGTAGTCCTGCGAAATATAATGAACAAGTGTCATGAAGGTCTTTTTCATTGTTGACAAATCTGGAAGAACTTCAGTCTTTGGGATTTAACAATACTCTTGGTTCTTTACCGTGAATAAAAACTATTATTATATAACAATTGTTGAGTGTTAGCTTCCTTGAAATACTCCTTAGTATCGCAATTATTTCATCTGAGACGTCTTCATTTTCTTTACTAAATTTAATTCATGAATGGTGGTTATTTATCCAGTTAAGAAGTTCTTCTTCCGAATTGGTCAAAATAAAGCAAATATCATCAATAAACCTGACAGAAAAATGGCAACTATTGGGTTTCAGCAAATATTTCTTTGTCCTTCAGCTTCATAAATGATAGCATAAACTGGAGCAGACGTCTTCCCCACAGGTGTATCTTTTTGAGATAAATTATTTCTTGAAATAAATAAAATCGTTCTTTTCATGACAAAGTTTCAGTAAATTTAAAATTTCATCATCGGATCGATCTACAAGCAGTCAAACCATGATCGATGTTAGTACAAAGTCTATTAATGTCTGCAATAACCAGAATACAGTTTTTAAGACGTTTAATTTTACTCAGTTTTTGCAAGAAATCATTTGAATCTTGAACAGATGGATACTGTTTCTGAACGAAATTATTTAAATTTAAACCTGTCCATTCCGTCATGCACTCTGAAACAATGTGCTTACCTGGCGGAACTTTCGTTGTATATTCTAGTTTTTCACATGTTCTCCACAGGTTTGTGAATTTTAGGAAGAATAAAATACCTTGATCTTGTTTTATTTGAGATCAAATAGCCGAATTCCCTTTAGTCCAAAAAATCCCCCCCCCCCTGTAATTTTCCAAGTTTACGTCTGACTTCATATGCCGTATCATGATAACAACTGTTTTGAAAGAGGCATGCAAAATATACTGATATTGGTCCATGAAAACGGTGGCATTTCCTTGATCTGCCTTCTTTAAAACTGATTTTAAAAAATGCACTAGTCCTGAGTTTATGTAGACGTAGTCTCGTCCGTACAGTATATGTCGTCAGTCCCTATAAGGTATTTGTAGTCTTCTAGTTCCAGGATAAAAATCGAAGTTTTTGGAGTTTTCATATGTTCGTAAAAGGAACGTTTCAAAAAGTAATATACCGGTTGAATGAAGATTGTTGCATTGGGAAACGCCAAAGGAGCCCTACCTTTTCAAGCTCTGCAGTGATAGTATATCAATATTAATTGTCTGCAATTACTTTTTTGACGCTTGTCTGTGGCTCAGATTTCCTGGCAATGAGTCAAGTGTTGTTTCTTCGCACAAGGAAAGAATTCTATCTTGGCGTTCCCGATGTGGCATTTTTCTTGTCCAGAACATGTTAAATTTGATTGCCACCTCTTTACAAAATTTAGGTTGGGACCAACCAGTCGTTGCAGTTCCCTTGCGTTCTCATGTGCGTCCTCAATGTTGGTTGTTGCATTCTCGAATTCTAAGAGTTGGAGGGATAAGTCCAGTGAAAGGCTACATGTTAGTCGAAATGGGTGTTCGGGTGCGCACATAATCAGCATAGGATGTGTCAGATGTTGGCGACGTTAGAAATACTACGTGTTGGTGCTGTCACCGGAAGCGAGTTAGGGGAGATATCAGCTTATGAAGACTGGCTTATATTTTTTCCGTCTAGCCGAGTTGTTATTAACAGGTTGTGATATGCGAAATGCAGAGTGTAGTTAGAGGAAATTTATGGAAAACCAGTTAGTATGTGTTAAGTTGAGGAGATGATGGCTAGTGCGTTTGTTAGAACGTTTTTGTCTCGGTGTCTGCCATGCTGATTGAGGAGGAGAGAATATTATGTCACATCCAGAGTGTAGATATTTGCGGAGAAATTTGAAACGAGGGTTCTCGCTTCAAAACATGCATTTTCCGAAATGTGTTTGTACTGTTTTCTAGACTAATATTGTGCCTTCTGGAACGTGTTAACACTCTCTAATCTAAAATTGCTTCATATATCAAACGTTATTAGTGCTTCCTCACATAGTTTTGAACCAAATACGACCAGATTAATGCTGGTATTTCAGTCCTGAAAATATGGGGGTTTTGGGCCTCCAAGGTCGATTGTAACCATGGAGGTGACGTTCTTTTTTTTTAATTTTCGGCTGCACTCCGTCCACAAAGTTTCTAAAATAGTGAATGGCCTGAATACGAGTACAGGAAGCCATTAAAATAGTGAATGGCCTGAATACGAGTACAGGAAGCCATTAAAATAGTGAATGGCCTGAATACGAGTACAGGAAGCCATTAAAATAGTGAATGGCCTGAATACGAGTACAGGAAGCCATAACTAAACTGACAAAGTATGTTCTTGTTCCACCTACCGTCACTTGTGATTAGTAAAATTTCCAGTAGGTGAATTGATAAATAAAGAGATAGAAAGATAGACTGGTGAGCGGGTGGATAGATAAATAGAGTAGATATATATGTATATAGATAGATAACTAGAGAGTTGAGCTGGTGATGGATAAATAGACTGATAAATGGATGGATAGATAGCTAGCTAAATATCAGTGAATATATATATGTATTTTTAAAGTTTTCGTATTATATATATATATATATATATATATATATATATATATATATATATATATATATATATATGCATGCGTGTGGTGTGTGTATGTATGCATGTATGTATGTATGTATGTATGTATGTATGTATGTGTGTGTAGACATATCGGTATATTAGTGGATATACAGATAAATAAATAAATAAGTGGGTGTGAAGTTATAGATAAATAAATGAGTGGATAGATAGATAAATGAATAAGTAGGTCTGGTTAGATTGATGAGTGGGTGAATAGACATATATAGGTAGGGTAAATATATGATAGATAGATAGATAGATAGATAGATAGAAGTTAATGCTGCTTGTGGTCAATATGTGTCGTTCGTGTAAAGACTGCATCTACTTGAGCCACAAGCAAACTCATTCTGAACGGTAGCCAAATATTGCTTTGCTCTTATTATTGTTGTACATGAATACCTCACCTTTGGTAGTGATACAGCTTCAATTGCTTTAGTAAACTCGGAAACTGCCTTTCTTTGTTCTCCTACATGCTGGTAGGCAACTCCAAGATGAAAGTAGAGTTCGTAAAGCTGAAAAGAGGTAAAGAAAATACCTCGTTAAATTCCACAAATATCGCCGAGTATTCGTTAGATTTGTAACGCATCCTGTGGGTAGAAAGTGTGACCAATCTGGCGTCTGTACCGGGAGAAATTTTTTTTGACTTCAAGATAATTTTATCTATAAAACAGGGCTAGACTATGCTGGCCGGAAATTTAAAAAAAGAATCCTAAGCCCTCCCTACCCTCCCCCTTCACATACAATCATACAATTAAATAGTAGGGCCCTTATATCAAAACCACCGCTCGGTGGCCTAGTGGTTAGAGCGTCCGCCTCGGATGCGGGAGGTCGCGGGTTCGATCCCCGGCCGAGTCATACCAAAGACTTACAAAAATGGTACTAGCAGCTGCCTCACTTGGCGCTCAGCATTAAGAGGCTAGTGTTAGGACTGGTCGGTCTGGTGTCAGGATAATGTGACTGGGTGGGACATCATGCTACATGCCTGCGGCATGATGCCCCCGTGCTAGACATCACTATAAACTGTCCCACTGGAGACATCGTAGCGATATGACTGAAAAATTGTTAAAGCTACGTTAAAAATCTAAATCACACACTATATCAAAACCGGGCGGGAAATAAAAACAATTTCAAACACAATGCGTAAAGTTTGGCTTGAAGTCACCGATTCCCCTGTAGGACAATAGTCATTTTTAGTGAAGGGTTCTATAAAAATAGTATGGCTTTTAAAGTGTTCGTATTAAGCATTTGAATATTCCAACAGTATTGGTATATCTAATTGTGATCCGACCATGCTGCTTTAATACGCATATATAAACGTTGTTTCAACTGTTTCAGTATATATAAGTTGATATTCATATCTTTAAATATATTAAAGGTAACACTATTACGTTTTGATGTGACTGTGACAAGATTGTCATGTTACCAGCATGTTGTAGCCTGACGGTGGTTCATATTCATCGGGTAAGTTTTCTCTGTCGATTGCCCAAAACAATTTCTGGTAGCAGTCTATCACCTAGGTCAGATAAATAAAACAATATGTTATTAGGCTTAAAAGATAAAGAATTCATGAATCCATAAGGGTCGCACTCATCCATTTATGTTGCATTTCCTCCAGTTTTTAAAAACCAAAATTAAAGACGACATCACAATATACTGGTATTGTTAAAGAACATTTTCGTTAAATATTTGCAAACAAGTTGAGTTTAAAACTTTAAACAGTCATCTCAACGATGCAGCATTATCACGTGACTTGGGTCCCACAAAAATTTCCTAACAGTAACCAAAATCACGTAATTAACCTAGTTTTGGGGTTATCACAATGTATGTCTTTTTATAATGGAGGAAGAACGGAACAACAGACTGCAACGATATGATCATATTACACGTGTGTATCGAGCTAGTTAGCCGTGTTTCTCCCATTTGTCACAAGAGTTGTGCGTTCGAATTTTTCACTCACTAAATCATCCACCTTTTATTCCTCTCCTATCAAGAAGAAGACCAAGACAATAATAACGACGACAATGACAAATCAAAAAATATGATAAAGAAGACAGTGCTGATTTTTTTATTTGTTGTGCAGATCTTCAAGAGTACCGGTTCTAATATTTAGTCTGTCATTAAAATCGGCTAATTTTTTTTAATAATTCTATAATATTTTTACCTGAGGTTAATGTTTTCAGTTTTGCTCAGATTAGAAACAACAAATTTAAAAGCATCTAAGAAAATAATACAAGTAATATTGATCTGCAGTTAAGAACAAACTATGAGAGTGATGACTTGTTATGCCACCCATCTATTGCGTAAAAGCTGAAAGCTAATCGCTGTCTTGCGTATATTACCCAGACATGAGTTTTGTAAGGTTCTCCTTCAGAAACAAATAAAGAAATGAATCTGTAAAGGAGGATACATGATAGAATGGATAGTTTACTTTAAAAAAACAAAAAAACAAGTAGTTGAAGAGAATCTTTCATGCAAACTAATCATCAGCTGTTTTCCAATTATAGTAATAAATTAAACCCAAATCTCCCGACAAATCTGCAATTTCTTATGACAAACCGAATTAAGACATATTTGTTTTAAATATCTTCAACCAGTTTTCAGAGGATGCATCTGAGGGAGGCGAGGCTGACATGTATTTACATTTTAATATCAACATGGCATATTCTTTTAAGCTACAGCTCAACATCTGCCTAACAAATAAAGGTTAATTTTACCAGGGGAACATTGATTGTGATCGTTCCACGGAATTGTTTTGCTAGCAAAGCCCATACCCTTTGCGTCTTAAATTATTGACCAATACAAGTGATGAAAATGATTTAGTCACACTGCAGATTCTCTCTCTAATTTTAATAAAATGTAGTACTCGGTTAAATTAATAAACTAGACACATGCTGCTATTACTAGCCAAAGTTAAATTAATACTGTTTTTTTTTTTGGTTGAGAGTTACAGCTTACCATAAGAAAACAATGTTGCATAACATACCAGACTTTTAATTAGTACCAAAAAAATGTTTATATGAGGAATATAATAGATTTTTTCTTCGTATGTGTGAATATAAATCTAACGGAACTGATAACCTACTCCAATGAGAGAGAGAGAGAGAGAGAGAGAGAGAGAGAGAGAGAGAGAGAGAGAGAGAGAGATGTGATGTGATGTGATGTGATGTGATGTGTGCATTGGTTCATCGGGCATGTAGATTCTTATCATAGTGAAAAATATTGAAATCTTTCTCGTGTAATATATCAAACCGCCATTTAGTGAAATGCTCTGCATATGCCGTTTAAATATCGATTTTCTTGTTTGGGAAGTTATACATTTAATTCAATGTAGCAAGGTCAAATACAAAAATCAATACCTAACTTACATACCGTTGTTTTAATATATATTTGTTTATTCATGGATTACAACAAGAGTGCAGGTCCGCTACATTTGTATTAAGAAGACAATTTATTATTCTTCGGCTCAATATGCTATGAAAAATCTAATTTTTTATTCCATTACCATACGTCTGGGGATTTATGATCAGGATATTGTGGCCTAAATTCGATCAATACGTGATTTAATTACAGAAGAAGATTGTGTACATTAGTATTTGTGGATACCGTATATACTCGATTATAAGTCGAGTTCAACTGCAAACTGCACTCACCCAGATCTGTCGGTGCATAACGCACGGGCAAATCTGAGTCTGTGCAGTTTGATTGGAGTAATCAGAAGAACAAACAACATAAATCTGCAGGATACTTTATGCTAATGCAGATCAGGGTTGTTGTTTGCAGTTTGAGTTCATAGCGAGTAGATAAGGTACCTTATATTGTACTATGTTAAATCTGAGTTGTATGTGCATGTGTGTGTATGTAGGAGATACACTTAAAGCTGCATTATTTTTCAAAATCGTAACTGAGTATCGAAATGACATAAGTTTGGGGCTTTATATATGAATATATAATGAAATGTATATTACTAATATGTACACATAAGTAAAAAAAAGTGGCGGGGAAGGCCTACATTCGAGCAGATGAGATAACATTTGAATAGCTTAGGTGATTTCATGTACATCATTCGTCAGGTACGCAAATACGATGTGAACAAACCCGCGAAAAGGTGAGTGATGCATGATTTAGATTTTTTAACGTGGCTTTAGTTAGCGTGGCATATGTAACTGCATACAGCATACTCATGATGATATCAAGGGTTGGCAATGTCAAGTGTAAGCACATTCTTTCGTTGTCCTGACGTCGATCGCTATCAAAAGATTTGTGCTAAGCTAAACCTTTTCTACCTCAAAAAATCACATGTTTGCAATGTGGGAAAAGACTCATTTTCAAAACTGAAGTCACTCAGTACTAATTACTATATTTAATCTTTAACACCGAGATTTGCAACAAGCTATAGTTGATGAACTGAACGGAATGGATTAATTCTGTAAGCACGAACAAGAAAGAATCCATTGGTCATGTTAGAATAAAATTGGTTTTAAGACGAAATGCAGCTTTAAAACCGGACCAAAAAATTGTCTCTGTGCATTTATTGCACAACTGGCCTGACAAAAAGCTTGGGACAGGGACAGACGTTGATGTGGATACATATTGTGGCTTAGGAATGACGGGATAAAAGTCCCTTGTCTGTAATTCCAAGAGTGTAGCTTTTAGAAAGGCAAAATGAAGATTTAAGAAATGGACAGCTCCCCAACCCCCACCCCAAAACAAAATTACCCCCCCAACAAAAAAAAAAAAAAAAAAAAAAAAAAAAACCCCAAACAAACAAACAAAAACCAAACAAACAACAAAACCCCTCAAAAATAAAAATAAAAAATAAAAACAACAATAGAAAAACATACCCCCTCCCCATCCTTTCTGATCATAAGTTCGACAAGTCAAATGGTTTTAAGATCCTGCTTTAAGGTGTGAGAGTCATAACTGATGGGTTTCGGGACTATTGGACGAAGAAGAACCAGGAAAGATATGTTTACTTTTTAAATAAATTTCATTCTTATTTTTATAGTTTCCAGTTTTAGTACATGATGGATTATCGTGTAAGACTTGCATCCCGGACACATCGTCTTCAATGTCATTCTAGATACCTACTGGTCTCTAACAAGCTAAGTTTGACCGCAAATGTTTTGTTATTCTTGTATAATACTCTGATCGCTGGAAAACTCGGTTATGGCGTGCCTAAAGGATAATAAAGGAAATATCCGTATTGCATTTTATTTACTGCATATTATCCACCCAGAACGGAAACTGTTTTCTATTTCTAACTTTTTTTCTACGAAATAATCGACGAGAGCGCCGCATCATCCCGGTCATTATTGGCCGCCATTAGAGAATGTTGGTAACTTCACACGGCATGTTTGTTTACAAAGTCTGCCAATCAGAACATCCTTTGCGCTTTCTGTCAGGCCAGATAAAGCCGCAGATCTGCAAGGCGGATTCATTCCCAGTTTAAAAACGTAAGTCAACAAAGTGGCGATAAACCTGGATGTGTATGATATGTAGTTTTCATAACTAAATTCAAACTGACTGCCGCTGCGACACATCCGTGAGAGCACGGCTCGGTCATTTCTGTCAAGTCGAGAAATAACCTCCGTGGAAGTTGTAGAAATACATATAAATTTCATAGGTTTGGTTATTCGCCTCATGCATAGTCTACCACATATGCTGCGACAGAAAATATTGACAATATTTCGATTGAGACTTAGTGTTCTTCCGCCGCCATATTATGACGTGTGAACAACAATAGTTTCAGAACATAGTTCGGCGAATTACATCATATAGGTCGGGACTTGACAGAAAAGGTTCAAGAATGTTCCTGCTGGCGATACATCTGAGGTTTTTTGTTTGTTTTTTTTTACGAGAAAGGCCGATGATGCTAAGATTCTTCCGGCTGCATGCAGTTACACAGTTGAAAGTCGTGATCATGGTCCTTACATCTTCAACACAGCAACCTACTGTACTTGCTGGCCAGACATTTCTGAATTTGAAGCTTAAGTAGGAACCGATGCGCCGATGCTGTTAAAATTTGTCACAGGCGGTGAATATAAACCTATGTCTTAACGCTACGAGTTATCCTCTAATATTTTCATTTATTAAAATATTTTTACTGGCGGCTTTCTCACTTACCCACATAGCCTGAACCTGAGACTCGAACCCACGTGGACATAGTTGAGATGGCAGTGATCGGTAAAGGCGAGTGCTTCAGAACACTCTACAACAGAGAGACCCTATTTTTATCGTTGCAGTACCGAACACACTATGTACACGCTAGATTTTAAACATTTTGAACTGAAATATTTGCATAAGAATGAGTGTTTCCAAACTTCATGTACATTTTTAGTATTTATGAAGTTCATATCTATCAAATAATAAATAGCAAAGCCTTTCACGGGGTTTCCCTGTAATACCATATACGCCATACCTGGACACA
>JAECUM010054725.1:0-18449 GCA_016617855.1 Megalonaias nervosa
AACGTGAAACGAATTGCCCACTGCACTTAGACACAAAGACACAGTGATCTCATTCAAGAGTGCTCTTAAAACTGCTCTTAAAACTCACCTATTTCAACTGCAAGAACAGACTTAAAGACCTAATAATGTTTCCTTACCTTAAATATTGACAGCATGTTTTCTGTTTTCTACTTTCGTGGTGTTTGTTTTTATTTTTGTAATCATATTATTATATATGTTTTTTAAGAGTTGTCATACAAAGTCCTCATTATTATTATTATTATTATTATTATTATTATTATTATTATACATGTCTGCGGCATGATGCCCCAGTCCTAGACATCACTATAAACTGCCACACTGCAGACATCGTCGCGATATGACTGAAAAATTGTTAAAGCTACGTTAAAAATCCAAATCACAAACATCACATCGTCGCGATATGACTGAAAAATTGTTAAAGCTACGTTAAAAATCCAAATCACAAACATCACATCACAATTACATTATGATAATTTCACACCACATGCATACTGTCACAATTAAGACTTTAAAAAAACAATATGAAGTTGATCACTTTTTGTTTATTATATGCGATGATTAGTTTAATTATTTGTAATCTACATCTACAGTCGTTCTTATTATGACTTTTTCGTCTTCTGATCCGAGCTCGATGTTTTCTGGAATACGTAACTTAACGCTGTTGAATGTAATCTCCAATGAGAGATGTGAAATGAAAGCCACGTACGTCTGATATGATGCGTCTTTATGTAACAGCATGGGTCCTGCCAACATTGGATGTTCAGCTTTTCCTCTCGAATAACTCTGTGATTTTTTATAAACGAGAGCGGTAACGTAAAGTTAAGGATATTACACTTTACAAGCATATTGGATGCTCTATTTCTCCTCGGGAGGTTCAATAAGAGGCTAAGACTGTCGTGATAGCAAGTACTACTTTCCTTTTAGTACCCTCATTAAACTGAAGCCAGAGAGGTACACAATACATAGTGGAACAATATGATTTCAATAATGTGCTTTTTATATTTGGATAGCAATTTATGGACTTACATTGCAGCATATTTGCCCGGACAAATATATTCCTGTATAGTGTTTCATCATATCCGCATCGTCTGTCATACTGAAAATATCCAACTAGGTGAACGGGTATACATATACTAAAGTGTCACCGTTTAAAAATATAGGAGATGGGTTAAACTTTTGGATGTCTCAGACTGAAATAGCATACCGTGTTTTTTTTTTTTTTTTGGGTGTGCATTGTATAAGATATCGTGATCTCGAGCGTACTCTTCACAAATCTTCAGTAAATTTCTTAATCCGATGACGGAAAGACTAATCAAGGACATGTCGTCTGCAAGACTAAAATTATCGAGATATAACTCATTGGGTATCAAGTGGAGGCCAACATGACATCTACTCAGCTTCCGGTTTATATGTTGAAGAGCTATGGAGAGAGGATACCCCCCTGTCGTACTCCGTTACTTGTATACCTGTGTGGCATACCATTAAATAAGAATATAAACAACGTAAATGGGTATTTGTGTGTCATTTAACTTTCTGAATAACGTCCAATGGTTGTCCTATTGAATGCTTTACTAGCATCTAGGAAACATGCAAACACGGGTCTACGATGTTCTAGGTAGTAATGAAACGCTTCTTTGAAAGCAAAAAGGCACATGTCTGTCGATAGATGTTTCTTAAATCTAGACTGAAAGTTAGAAATCATGGCTTCACAACGTTGAAGTGTTATATCTTCAAACATTTCTGATATAATTGTTGTGAGAGCTATAGGTCTATAATCGTGTTTGTCTTTCAAGTTGCCAATTTTGCTTTTTCCGTTATGTGAGAGGCGAGAGTAGTGAGTGAATTTATACTGATAATCATTATAATAGGACGATGATCGGAGCCTATTATTGAAAGTGGTTTACGCAGATATATTTCTTATACTAAAATATGTCTTAATACACGTCATTTTAGTTGAAATTACACGTCATTTAGCTGTTTTCAAGTATTTTGTTTATTATAATGCGTTCGGATAATGCGTTCGCTGATAATTTTATTTTGTTCGGTGGTGTTAGGTGGTATTCGACAGTGTTCGATTTAAACAAAAATACCCACACAGTCAAGTCGAATGTAAGTTCCAGAATTAATAAAATATGGCGTCCTTCATACGAGAGAGTGATATTCCTCTAGATAAAATAGAGGATGATCATGCAATAAAATGGAATGAAACAACAGTTTTTGCCTTTTATTGCAGCCCCAGATTTTTCACAGTGACTGTAAGTTTTCAAATTATGCTTAGTGACAGTTCGCTTATCTCTTACATAAAAATGCTATTAGGTAGGCTCTGACAACGGTCAAAGATTATTCTGCTGTTTTTTGTTGCTTTGGTACAGTCTGAATGAAAAGATAACGAACATCATTCAATCAATCAAATGGAAGAAAATCCCTCTACTCTACAAAACATCATCAAAACTTTAAAAATTCAACGAGCAAGCAATAGTTTAAATTTCTCACATAGGATTAAGATTCTAATGTCTCCGTACAATAATACAAGTCAAAGCGATTACGTGGGCGTTGAGTACCGACTAATTCAGTAATGGGTGTAATTTTTTTGTTAAAATTTATTTACTTATATCTTTAAATGGTGATAATTTTATTTTATTTCGATGATCACACATCCATATTTTGGTGAAGGTTATTATTTACATACCCCAAGAAATACATACAGCAAAAAACAATGTGAAAATAGTAATACATTTTTGATCGAGGTCAACCTTAAGGCGTGATCCAGTACAAACTGGATTGAATATCGCGCCCTGTGATGTCACCATGAAAGCTGCGTGTGTTGAAAAAAAAAATTGTGTACTACACTGTTATTTATTTTAATAGATCCGTTATCCTCTTTTCTTGACCCAGTTTAGTTCCTGGCCACCTTTGTAAAACTCCATAGCGATCAATAATTTCCGATTTTTGATGACGTTTAAGGTGCAAAGCATTTAAGCATCAGGATTTCATAGACTTTGGTTAGACTATATCTAATATAGTCCAACCAAAGTGTAAAAAATCATGATTGTTAAATATTGTTTTATTAAAATTTACTACTAATAATTAGTATAAAATTCTAACATAACAATATTTAATTTAATTTTAGTAAATGCTCCTACGTAATAACGCGGATCATTAAAATACAAATGATAAACGTGGTGGGGGGGGGTTTGTTTGCAGTTTTAGTAAAGAACCATAATTTTATAACTAGAAAAAAATGACAGGAAAATCTATATATGTGTTAAGTATGTATTAATTTTTAAGCAAACTGTTATATTAATGTTTATTGTCGGTAGAATAACTCCAACGAGTTAATGTTTCCTAATGAAATATCGACTCTAAATAAAATTTGTCGACAACAGTTTACTGTCCACATTCGCATACACATTTTTAGCCATTTTATAGAAAGCGCCTGTTGATCACATGACACTTGAGTTTTTTAAGATAATAATGATATATATGTACAAAACATGAGGCTGTTTTATTTTCATATACTGACTTAAAACTTGCATGCTGTTGTGGAGCATTACTGTAGCCTAACACGATTCATAGAGGAGGAAAACTTTTTGCATTCTCTACATTTATAAATGACTGGCGCCACTGTGCTTATGTCACTACACCCATGCACCAACTGTTGAAAAAGTGCAGAAACCCGAACGCTGCACCGTAGCACTTTATTTGTCGGTGGCCTGGATGGGATACGGGAATGCTAAATCAAGTACATCCAAAGCAAGCGGAAATGGAGCTTGACGTTTCTTTACTGGAAGTTAAAAAAACATTTGTAAATCACACTATACAGAAAATATCTTTTAAGAACTAGTCTAAAATATTCGGAATATTCTATTATTTTCCTTGATATTGGCTATAGTTATTGGACTACAACTTGGAATAGGGTATGTCTGGAGAAATTCAACTCAATAACTTTAAATTCCAAGTTGTTGCGCTCTTTGTCTAGAAAGTGCATGGTCGTTGGCTCCCTCTTGGTAGTGTGTGTGTGTGTTCTGTACTTGAAAATTACATTAAGTATAAAAATAAAGACTCCTTGCAAAATAAATTCTATGTACTACTCTGCTATCTAATTATTTCATATTAGTTTTCAAAGATTTATATATTTATATATTTAAGATCTTTATATTTATTTAATCTGATTTTTCTTTTTCGTGGCATTTTTTAAACAAAAAATTGTGCTTGAAATATGTTTAAAAAAATATTTGTAATTGAAATATATGTTTGAAAAAAATAATTTGATTGACTGATTGATTGACTGATTGATTGATTTAAGCAATAATATTATTTATTTATATTATATTTGTAACAAGTTTGTTTCTGTGTTGCTGGAAAAGGCTGAATCAAACATTTTGTCACTGAACTTACTGTAAGGTAGACAGTCACTGAGGAAACCTTTTCTGATGGTAGGGAAATATTCACAGTAATAAAGGTTACGCTTAGCTGTTCAATGATGTCATAAGGAAACTGTTAGACTTTAGTCCTAAAAGAATAGTTTGAATGTAGGAAAGATCTAACTGGACCATTACAAAATTTCATGGACATGAAACCTACTACAAATTGTTACCTGATATCTTAAAGAGAGTTGTTTTATGAAAAGTATATTTGGAATGTATTAAAGATCTAAAGGGATTGTTACTATCCCCCAAAGAGTTGTATTTCACAGTCATGAAGATTTTTCCAAGTTGTTGCATGATGCTTGTTGCCATTTTTTGAAAATTTAATCACTTACAGACTACTTTAAAGGTATGAAAGGTATTCAAGGGATTTGTTGCAGAGAAAGAATATATGGAAGACATAAAAGGTCTAAAGGGATTTTCACTAATTATGTATATTTAATTTACATTGTTTGTTAGTTAGTTTTTATTTATTTATTTATTTTTATTTCATGATATGCAATTGATAATGTGACATTGTATGTTGGACTTGGCCTTGTCCAAAATTAAGTTCATTTTCTACCTGGCCTGAATTATTGATTTTGGTTTATAGTAAACATGTTTATCTCAATTTGAGTCTTGAACATAGGATATTCCTCATGAATTTCCAAGTCTACCTGTTATTTGCTACAAATTTTATATTATAATTTTAGTAACAGACTTCTAAATATAACTAAGATCTTATTTTTCATTAGGTTATTTTGTTTTTAGAAAATGCTAATTGTGACCTGAGGTCAAGTAGAAGACTATATAATCTTGTTACTGGAAAATTATTCATGCTTTAAGATCTAGCAGAATCAATTGTATTGATGTTGAGTCCAGTAGTTCATTTGGGCTAGAATTTATTTCTTCAAAGTATTTGATTCAAGTGATTATTCTCTGGAAATACTGAGTGCTCATAAAAAAAATAGTATTCTTGGACTGAGACATTCACTTGGATTTATAGTGAATTCAAACCTGGAATTATATTGTTGTGTTTCAACAAAGACTGTTACTACAACACCACAATACAGGCCACCACAGACACATCAACACTTTCAGCATTGGATTTAATTTGTATTTCCACTAAAGTTTATTCAAAACATTTATTATTAGGACTTTTGTCTGAAATTCTATGATTATTTTGGGGTTTAATTTGCAATACCATAAGCTCATTTTTAAACATATTTTCACTTTGTGTTCTAGGGAAATAAATTATTTTTTGAATTTTACAAAGCATGTTGCTTTTCACTCTTTTCTGTTACTTATTTTAAGACCATAGAGTCATAATACCCTATTGCCCCATAGACTTATATTTCACAGTTATCGGGGTTGTTCTAAGTTGTTGTACAATGCATACATGCAATGTATGTAAATTTAATCATGTAAAGACCATTGTAAAGGTAGGAAAGGTATTGAAGGGAGTGGTTGCATAAAATGAATATTTGGAATAAATAAAAAATCTCAAGGAACTGTTACTATTCCCCATAGGGTTATATTTCAATGTTACGGGGATTGTTCCAAGCTGTTGCATGCCAGTTTTGGGATGTTAGTCCTAGATGGACTAACTTAAATGTAGGAAGGGTCTTGATGGGAGTTGTTGCATAAAATGAGTATATGGAAGATATTAAAAATCTCAAACAACTGTTACTATCACCCAGCAGGGTTATATTTCACAGTTATAGAGGATATTCCAAGTTGTTGCATGATGCTCGCATGCAAATTTTGGGAATTTAGTCTTTGAAAGACTGATTTAAATGTAGGAAAAGTCTTGAAGGGACTGTAGGATCCATAGAGCTAATAAAGTATGCATATAGACATACCAAGAGATTGAAATAAAAAATTGTGTTTTTTATTGATATCTTTCTTGCATGATTTTAACAAATGAGTATAACATCTTCATTGTAGTAAAAAGTATGGCACCTATTGCTGCAGCTGAGGAATGTCTAGAAGAAATCTTATGCTGGATTAAAGGTATTGTCATTTAATATGTGGTACAATATGATAAACAACAACTATCTCATGATTTCAAGAATTTTGTTTGTGTTCTTATTTACAGTTTTATAAATATAAAAAAAGAAAACAAATACACATATTAAGGACAAATCCTGTGTTGACAACTGTCCTGAATGATCACCTCAGCCTCAAGATGGGAGATGAATTCAGCATCTGATATCATGTTTATCAGTACCTTGAAGCTGATGAGGAAATAAAAGTTGCTTTAAAATAATTTTCAAACTTAAGAAGGTGATCTAAGGTGTCTAAGTACTTCATTCAATATATATCCATATACATGCCAAGATGTACTGTTATGAAATCTATGGTCTTAAGCTCAGTAACAGAAAAGAGAAAACACCCCACAGTTTTGTCAAATTAAAAATATAATTTATTTCCCTAGGGAAATACAAAAAGAAAATTTAAAAGAACTTACAGTATGGTGAATTAAATCCCAAATGGTCCAAAAAGTTCCATCACAAGTCCAAAAGTATAGAGTATTCCAAATGAATTCCAGTGGTGTTCCAAATGAATTCCAGTCTTGAAAGTGCTGATGTACCAACAGCCTGGAATAGCCTAGAATAGTGTTGAAGTACTAACAGTCTTGATGTATCACATTGATATAATCCAAATGTCTCTACATGAATTCGCAATAATCCAAAAATAGTGATTGAGTTTGAAAGTGTTATTGAGCACTTTGTAATTCCAGTGAATAATTTAAATAAATAAATCCACTCAAATTAAAATTCAACACAGCTGAAGTTAAAGATAGGAATTATGAATTTCTGTTTACTTCTCCTTTATATAAAAACATAAGACACAATATGAGGAGCAAGATGAGGGTCATCTTAAAGAAAATTTCCATTAAACTGTAAACATAATTTGTTTCAGAATTTTCTAAGGTCAAAATCAAATCTGCCTCTAGAACTTAAAACCAAGTAAACATGCTTACACACAAATAATAATAATCTTAATATATAATCTACAACCACAGATAAAAAGTAGCTATTCAATATGTTGTTTATAAAAAAGACATTAGTCAAGTATGCTCAAACTCCTACACTTCAATCATAGACAAGGGTCAATTACACAATAAAACTTAAACATACTGTACATAACATATGATCATCAGCAAATGTCAGGACAGAATACAATTAAATATACACAACAGCACAGTGAATGATCTCTCTCTTCCTCCACCCTCCACCTATACAATATAATGCTTCCAGGTATTGTTACAGTGATTACAGACTTGATTATTCTTGTTACAGTGACTACTGATTATTCCAGGCCTTTTCACAGTGAACATATTCCAGGTCTTGTTATAATGAATGAAACTTGTAATTTATTCTCTCCAACTTACATGAGCTGAAGTTGCTCTGATTTTCTGACTTTGGATCCTCTTCGACACAGTCAAGAAACAGCATTGTCCCCATCTTCTGGTACTGTCATCAATCAATACCCAATCCGCTCAGCCTGTTAGTAAATACAACTACAAGAAATGATTGAAAAGTCTTGTTATGAAGTTATTTTATTGTTGGCAGCCTTTTACATTATTTTTTACCTAATAGATCTTACTTTACATAAACAGATAAGGTTACTTTGGGAGATAGTTTTGTTTACTATTCAGAACAACTTATAAAAAAGGTATATTACAATAATTGTTATTTTCAACACCTACACTGTAATCTATATACAGAATATAGGTATCTACAGTGTCTTCATATGTGCATACTTTATAAATTATCAAGATTGTTAGAATTTTCTCTGATTTATGTCAGAATTTGTAGTAATTGGGTCTGTCAGCTTCCCAGACACTATTTCATTTAGATACACAAAGTGGTCATTTTTACAGATCCATAGTCTTCAATTATATAGAACTTTATTTCTGTTCTTTCTCTTTCATACCGTTATAACTTACATTCCAGAATTAAACTTTCTTTTGTAAAACTAACCATTGTGACAATAAAAACATGGATATCAAGGGAATTCTATTTTTCTTTACTATTTCCCATTTCAACCCCTTTTGTGGACACATTAACACACACACACACACACACACACACACACATATATATATATATATATATACATAATATATATATATATATATATATATATATATATATATATATATATATATATATATATATATATATATATATATATATATATATATATAAGCAGCAGAGAGGGTGAACCCTACAAATTTTTTCACAAAAACAAAGATTTTACAAAATTTGAAAAATTAAGGCAAAATAAAATTAAACCAAATTCATTAACCAAACACATTTCTAATATGTAGAAAAAACAGACTACAATAACATCAATCATGCAGGTTAGTCCGCATTTGTTACATGTTCGTTGACGCATATTTTCCAAAGTTAGACATATTCGTTTGCGTAATTTTTGTCAGTCCACCCTCTCTGCTGCTCTGTGTGGTTTGCCTTATGATCAAAATCAGGATAATCCGATTGTGACAATAATCAGATTGTGATGATAATCAGGTTGTGATGATAATCAGAATGTGACAATAATCAGAATGTGGTAATCAGAATGTGACAATCAGGTTGTGACAATAATCATGATCAGACTGTGATGATAATCAGATTGTGACAATAATCAGATTGTGACAATAATCATGATCAGATTGTGATGATAATCAGATTGTGACAATAATCAGAATTTGATAATCAGATTGTGACAACAATCATAATCAGATTGTGATATTTAGAATCGGATTGTGACGATTATAAATAATAATGGTAACTACAAACGATATATGGACACTTACTCGTTTTTTTGAATTCCTGGAAAAACATAAAAATATTAATTATTTTCACGATAAAATGATTATCGATGATGAAGGTAAACAACATTACTTCATTTATCCCGTGACTAATGTCATAATGAACATATTTATCGGATTCAGGTGCATCAACGATGAGATTGTACCTGTTATCGGCCGTGGCAACATTATGAGAAGTATTTTCAATGATGCTACTGATAATCGTGTTAGATTTATATTTGATGAAGAAATCCAGCGACGAAATCTCCTTCTCCACAAATCTGAAGCCGAGATAGAAAATGAACTTGGTAGACCACTTTCCTGCGAAGAAAAAGTATGAGAAATACTGCAATAGAGGGTGATATTCGCCGTAACAAAATCACGGAAGAAGAGAAAGAACAAGAACGAATAAGAAATTGCGAGAGAATATTTTATTGGAACTGTTGATGGTCCCGCGACACATCACACACCATTGACCAGTAATTCATCATCCACTTCAATAAAATCAGCATTAAAAGTGTTTGTTTTCTGCCTAAATGATTAAATATAATTATTAATAATAATAATGGACAGTATTGTTAGGAAATATGAATTCAACAACAAGAAGAATTATTTCCACGACAAAATGATCATCGACGGTAGCGGAAATAAACACTATTTCATTTATCCTTCAAGTAAAATTAGATTCAAGCACGTCAAAGATCAAGTTATTTCCGTTATTAGCTCGAGCAATGATACTAATTATTATATTATATCTGTATTTGACGAAGAAATCCGGAAACGAAATGATCTACTTCGGTTACCTGAAGCAGAAATAGAAGAGAAACATAAGAGGTCACTTTCCGGCAACGAAAGAAATGTAAGAAATGCTGTCATCGCGGATTATATTAACTATATGAAATTTCTAAGAAATGCTCAAAAAGATCGCAGGTACTAGCTTTACGATTCTGGTCGTTACGAATAGTGACATTATTTCAACGTGATAACAAGCGGATGGTCGCTAGGAGATTTGAATCAACATGAAGAAACAAAATGAGGTCAGTGACATAATCACCGATGCATTATATTGCAACCCAACGGAATCTTAATGCAAAAATAATAGAATTAAAATCAGTCAAGAAAGACCTCAATGAAATCATTGAAAGAATGTCACGGATCATTTGGGACCCTTGATAAGATCAGAATGCAACGGTTAATTGGCAGCGCTGAGGTCTCCATCACTGATGAATCAGGGTTGTGGAATCTGTACATTTCCTAATAAATAATAAAAATATGTACAGATTCCGCATCGACCATAACACTGTTATGGAATAGTTATTTTGTCATTCTGCGGGTTTCGTGATAAAGTCACAGTAGCATCGCTACGGGTCAAACATACTGATCCAATTATTGATGCTCCAGACAACGGTGAAGAATGTCATTAAAATCTTCAAATGTAAATGGTCTAAAGCGGAATACTAGGAAGAATGCACCCTTGATCCAGAGAAATCTGACTTGTTTGTGGACTTTTGTCAATTTCCTCTTGTGAATTTCTCGACACAAAAGTTCTACAGTCACTAATTGAGATTTGGTTCTGGCAAGTCCCTGCCAAATGTCCTTATAGATCTTCTCTTGCAATTCGTTTGGTAATCTTTGAAGATTATTTTTTAGATCGGGTTTAAATACTTGTGTAGGGGTTGTCCAACGTTTGACTCCTAGCCAAGGAACTGGTTTCTTACACGACATGGTATGCCCACTTCAATGACGAGGTCCCACTAAAGGTAGGTAGTGACAATCTGGAGACCATCGAGCATGTTCCAGGTAAGCGCAGTTTTTCTTCTCCCACTCGTGAAGTGACACACCGCAACTGAAGCACTTGACTTTATCCCCTTCGCCCATGTAGATAAATCCAGCTGTAGCTAATTCTTCTGGGGTAGGTCCTCCCAGATATTTTGGCCATTTTCCTTGGAAAGTTTGGAATCGACTTTCATAGTCGCATTATTCAGGCAAACGCACAGGGAACGAATATTCATGTTTCACAGGTTCATTTCGATGAGGGTACGGTGAAATATGTAGGAGTTTGCTCAGTTTTACTTGACATCCGTAGGGTGGTAGCCGCATGGTTTCATAATGATGACATCCACCAGGAAAAGCAGTAAAGTGAAAAGGTGTACGACAACGAGTGGCATCACTTTCTTATCCATCAGGTTTGACACGCACAGCATCACTTTCCATGGTAGGTATGGTAGTAGTAATTATAGCAAAGTTCCCATGATGTGGTACTGAATCACTAAGGTCAGAGTACGGCATCCCTGCCATCGCAAGGCACAGCATCGCACTCGAGTTTGCTTTTGCTTGATACTTGCTGTTTGAAAAGATTCATCTTTCTCCCTTGGCAATGGTAGTGACAGTGAACTATCGGTCTTGAATGTTGTCCCGTTTTATATTCTGCCCAATATCAGCGTGTCCGTACGGTAAAGTGAAGTGATTGGGAAGCCCTACTCGCCTTCCTTCGTTTTTCTGATGTGGTAAAAAGTGATGCCTTCCTGCTCCCAGTATTTATTTTTGAATTTCTTTTGGTCTTCGGGAGTGTGGCACCAGGAAGGATAGCCACTGGCTTCTTGTTTCAGTTTCAAAAAAGCATTCACGTAGTCTGCGAAAATGCCTTTTTGAGTCTCGTCGCCCTTGTGGCATTTTTGTGTCTTGGGAAAGTGATAAATTTCTTACACTTCTAACAGTTGGTATCCCAAGTCCAGAGCTTTAAACAATTCCACGCTGACCCACGTTCCCGTCAAGGCGCGTTCTTCCTGAGTGTGCTGACAAGGTTGGTCTTGGTTTCACGTTTCAGCACAAGTACGGCACAAGGGAATCATCAGTTTTCCTTGGCAATGGTGAGGTAAAACGGGATGATACAAGTACGTGGGAGGCAAGACTTTGCACTTGATCAATCCTTCGTATTGGCGAATGTTGTCCAGGTCGATATATTCCGTCAGCAATTGCGGGTGCCCTGCGGGAAAGTGACAATATTTACACACGTAAGGATACAGAGAACACACGTCCAAGTATTTGATTTCTTCTCGTTTCTCTTCGTCGGCTTGGTACAGCAAACAGGTGGCATTCGTCCGTCCTCCGTACAAACTGTCCCTTGGGTTCAGTGGGTCCACCAGCTTGTAACTTTCCACCATACGCTTAAACTCGGGATCACTTTTCAAACGGTGATCGTACTCATGTTCCCACATTTCTACCTCTTGGTATCCTTGCTCTTCTAACTTCAAGCGCCGCTGACAAGTGGTCTGGTACAAGTCTTCCATGGTCCGTTGTAAAAACTGATTTGTCGTGTTACGTTGAGGGTAGCAGATGGGACATCCGTGAAATAAGCACCCATTAAACACGTACACGACCTTTGGGTTTTCTAAGTCCCACCCATCTACCGTATACCTGCCAATGGTCTTTTCGCCTCCTCCGTTGCGGGCATGTTGGATCCATTTGTCTTCCTTGTCGCACAAATAATGTAACCAACGTAGGGCTTTGACCGAGTATTGACGTTTGACAAAGTCCGTCGTTTGAGGACTGATGAGAGCCAAGGTGTTTTCGAGCATGAATCGTTGGCGGTACACTAAGGAACACTCTTTGGCAATGGTGCAAGCTTCTTTCAAAGGATCGATCCCTCCGTGTTCCCTGAACAGTTCTCGAAATTTTCCGCAGCAACGCCGTAAAATGTTTACGTCGGAACGACAACATTTTAACATTTCTTCCTGAAAGTCGAAGGGGTCCGAGGCGTGAGTCTGGTACCATGCGTAGAAAGCTTCTCCTTGTTCGGTACGCATGTTGTCAGGGTCATAGTAGTGAGCCTCAGGCAAATGGGGTAGAACGGCGTGTTGATTGGCTTCGGTATTGAAAAAGTGTGGAAAATAGCCTTTGGCCATTTTTGTCATTCCAAACGTTTTAGGCATTCGGCTCAAAGGCATGGCCAAGTAACTCATCGAATCTTTAAACTGCACTTGTCCCACTTGCATGGAAATGATTTTGGCTCCTTTCAAAGTCACTTTAGGACGTTCGGTACGTTGTTCCGTATAGTATCTGAGAAGAAACTGCCCATCGTATCCCGAGAAATTGTGAGCCATCACCGTGGCATAGCGATGACAATCTCCGTAATGTTCGATGTCTTCTTGGGTCCACGTCTCGTCGATAGGGTCTTAGATCCATTAGGCAAAATTGGCTAGCGTGTTCGGTCCCCGAAAGATGTTTTCACGTCCTCCAGGAATCTTGCTACAGTGAGGACAATGATTAAAGATAGGCTCTTGGATACACTTGTCGCACGCTCGGTGAGCCACGCAGAAATTAGGAATGTGAATGCCGGTCTCTTGCACGCATTCGAAATCGAAAAAGATGAAATTGCCTTTCTTCTGGTCATCTTCTTCCTCATCATGTTTGGATTGGTATTTTTGAATATAGCATTCGTGTTCCAAGTCCACGACTTGGCGACAAATGTGACATCGTTTCTTTCCTGAACATACGTGCGCCTTTGCACTATTGGTACCTATGCCTTGTCCACAAGTAGGGCACAATCTCAGGAGGTGACAAGCACTTTTCCGCTGTGAACCTTGCGTCTTTAGATGTTGTTGGTAACAGGTAGGGCTGACAAACGTGCGCTGACAAGTTGGGCAATGCACTCGTTCTTGTCCTTGGTCCAAACAGGGCTTAGAGGCTAAACATCCCTCACATTTCGATCCGCAATGCTTGTGTTGCTCTCGATTGTTACAGCCATAGTCACATTTCTCACAGTAATAACCGTATCCCAGGAATGCAGTGATACTGGTAATGGCATCGAAATGTTCATCGTGATGATAGACGTGAATGTATTTTCCGTCTTTGAAATTTTTGCCTCGAAACAACAGAGGTCCGCGCACTTCTTGAGGGTGCACTTTCAAGGTGTAGCGTGGAACCAAGACGTCTTGCAACTTTTGCATTTCAGGAATGCCACAGGGTGTGTCTTTAGCTAGCCCCGCTTGCTGTAACAGGAGTTCTGCTTCTCTTCGTTGTTTGGCTCGGTCCGATTGTTGAATAGTTTTCCAGGCTCTTTTCCATTCTGTCGTGTCGTTCTTGTCGGCATACGTTCGTCCCACCACGATGGCACGGGCTAAACACATCTTGTCTTGAGGGTTGTTAATTTGGACGAGGCTCTTTTTGGTGATGCGAAGGTTGTCCACCTAATACTTTTTTTGCCATGTCCTGTCCCTTAGAGAAGAGAAACGTGGGTCATGATTCATGAACAGTGTCGCTTTTCCGTCAGTGATGTGAAACTTGTCGTTGGATTGCTGCACGTGTTGAATCTTGTCGATGATTTTGGAAGGTGTCAATTCTGATGGACTGCTAAACTCGATCCAAACGGGGGACTTCAAACTGTCGTGATGAATGGAAAGTCTCAAGCGATCGTCTTCTTTGGCTTGACATTGCCGTTTCAGTGTGGTTAACAAAGAATCCCACACATTGGTGATGAACCCTTCTGCTTTCTCCAACGGTACGTCGGACTTGAAATCTTTAAACTTCACCGTGTACGTGTAGGCTGTAGTTTTAAATTTTCTAGAGGAGCGTTTGTCCGTCTCTCGGATGTGGTAATACTTTTCAGGGTTTACTGGTGGTGATGGACTTTGACTTAGTGTATACGCTCTGGGTCTGGATTCTGGTTCACTCATTTCATCTTCAAAATCGCTGGCATGAATTTGAGCCAAGACTTCAGCTACTGTGCGAGGCGATAAATCACGTTTCTGCCTCTTACTTTCTTCTCCTTTCTTTACGAAATGATGCGATCGTTTCATCTTGACTGCAAAAAGTCAAATGACTACATTTAAAACGCCATAGACCCCTATATATCCATGTCAGGCTCAGTGTATATATAAAGGGCTGGTACCTTCCCTGTCAGTATTCATTTCGCTCTCACGCTGACCAGCACGATGGAAGAACCCACACAGATCGAACTTCTGATTAGAGCTTTGCGAGGTGTCATACGAAAGTTTTCTTCAGACAAGCCGACGGACTACTCCCTCTCCTTTCGGGATAAAAGTCAAGATACTTGATATATCTGTCAGAAGAAAGGGCATTGGGCTACAGAATGTCCAGACCGTCAAAAAAAGCAAGACCAGTGTCAGAAGAGACAAAAGTCAAGATACTTGTTATCATTGTAAAGAGAAAGGACATTGGTCTTCAGACTGCCCTAAGAAACAACAGGAGCAGGAGGAGGAAGAAGAAGAAGAGGTACCCTTGGCAAAAGAAGAACCCCGATACGTTCAGAAAGAGAAGACAGAAAAGAAAAGAAGAAGAGAAAAAACTGAGGAAGAAGAGGAGGAAAGAACTGTGAAAGTGAAGAAATTTAAAAAACAGAGGGAGTAAATGAAGACAAAAGACACAGAAGAAGTCTATGAACTTTTTTAAAAAGTGTTGTGTTGTGACATTGGATTGTAAATATTTGTACCAGAATAGACCAGACTGAAAAAAAAACGTAAGTGTCTCTTGGTTTTGATTTTTTATAATAAGGGTCTACACCACGCACTCACACACGTACATCATAGGGTTAAACAAGGGATTTTTGAGTTTTAATTGATTGAGGCAAAAATGAATATTATCTCTTTTCGAAAGAAATGAGTGACCCTGAAAAGGACCGTTGGGTGTTTGTTTTTTTTTCTTACAACAAACTCAGGAACGAGAAACAATCAGCTTTAACTGCCTACTTCTGGACTTGCTCCTTTCAATGATTTGGTAGAAATCACTTGGGGTGGTATCTCCGGTGTAGTAACAGGGTTAGACTGTTTGGCTCGGGAAGGTCTTTTTGTCTTGGGTCGTAATAAAGAAGTCTGATACATTTGTTTGAGACTTCTTAACTCGGCCAAAATGTCCAAGAATACCGTTACCGTTTGAGGTTCACTGTTCTCCTTCTCTCCTAGACCTTTGTTCTTCTCTGCTGATTCTTCCTGTCGTTTCCTTCTTGCCTGTTCTTCTCGCTGTTGCTGTTCAAGGAGAAATGCTTGTTCTGCCTCTTTCTGCTGTTGAAAAAATTTCTCCAATTCTTCTTTCTGTCTCTGTTTAAAATCCTCTAAGTGGGGTAAAGAAGGAGAAGGTGGCGAAGGTACTGGTACTGGAACAAATTCTTGCGAAGAGAGAAAATCTACTAAATCCCAGTTGAAATCGACCTCTTCAGGAAGTAGCGCTGTGTTAACTTTGGTAGCCACTGCTATGCCATCGCTTTTCGTCTCCAAAGCCGGTGCACCCCAATTCATCGTCTTCTTAGTTTCAGTCATGTTTCACAAAACAATGTCGCATCGATTCACTGCGCACAGACGCTAGCGCACCTATATAGGGAAGGTGACGTCACAGGTAGTTCTCTTCGGATTGGAAGTCAGACTCCGCGAAGTGACTGAATTTTGTAACGCGTGTTGGGATTGGTGAACAATTTCAATCGTTTCGATCCAGTCTTCCGCTATAAATAAACGCGGTTCACTTCATTCCCTTCACCTGTTCCCCGTTACAAGATATGGACCAACGTAGAATCGTCTTCCAAAATGCCAGATAAACAGAGGAAGACTTACAGAATCAAACGAACGGAAACGAAACGGACTTTGAATTAAGGCCATGGAGCAAGAATATTAAAAGAAATTAATGAAATATAAAAGAAATGGAATATAATATGCGATGATGAGACTCCTTCCTGTTGAGCAGGGAGAAAGGACAGATCGACAAAATTGCAATATTGAGACTCCTTCCTGTGACCAGGGAGAGAGGACACTCGCCATATTGTATGGATTTAAAGATGACTTAACGCAATGGAAAACGGACTTATGATTCATATTACATAAGAAATGTTTAAACAACTTAAGCGAATGCGAAGAACACTTATTAAACAGTTTAATAATATTAATTTAACTTTACCAATAAATATTATAGCTAAATTTTTAAAATTTACTGATTACGATTAAATTGACTAAACAATTATTCATGTATTACTTTAATAAATTATTATTAAATTATTAAATTATTAGTAACCTAACTATAGCCACTTAATATTATATTTACGATCAAAATTGTCATTCATGTATTAGACAAGAAACTCGTGGCACCTGAGCTAGTGTTCACGTGATCGCGAAAGCGTAGTGTGAATGCTGCTCGTGCCTAATTAAGATCTCAAACAACCTATGCGCAAAGCAGAAACAGTATAATAGATATCTATTTATATAAACTATAACACTATACTTAACAGAAATTAAATATAACTTAATTTAATTTAGCTTTTATTTATTAAACTTTAGACTTATAGGAAACTATGATTATGAATTAAATAACAACTCCAGAAATTCGATATATTATAAGAAATAAACGATTTGAATGGTGTACAAACCCTTACTCAAAATTAAATAAAAACGAAATTTAATAAAATTAATACAAGAAACACACACATATGGAAAAAAACATGAACACATAAAATACTTTAACTTTTGTCACAAGGGGGTTACTCAAATGATGTCAATCTGAGAGTAACCACACCAATAAAAAGAATCGTCTACCCTCCTATCGTCGATGCTGTTCAACCCGGACTATCCCATGTATGTCCGATCATTATGGGCAATTACCCAGATCACTGATACGGCCCTTTGGAAACGAAGGATCTATGTAGAGAGACGAGGCTGTCTGAAGCGAGTCCTGATTTATGGACCAGAGGTTAGACAAAGTTTGAGGAAGAAAAGAAGGCCTATGCGATGCCCTCTATGTTAACGGAATTGTGTTAACATAAAAACCAAAGGCCTTTTTCAGGGCCACTTCATATGCCTCTAAAAGATGTTTATTCTTTCTTGCCTAAAAAAAAAAAAATTATTAGATTGTATAATTTATGTTTAACTCCCAAAAACATTATTCTCTTACCTAAAATTTTTTTAGTCAGTTGTATAATTTGGGTATAATATTATAATATCCACAGACACGAACGCGAATAATTCAAATTTTATACAGAAATGAAACCGGTGGCATGACGTCACGATACATGCTACATTGTTGCAAGTGTCCAGTACCGTGACGTCACCCTACCTGTTCCATTCCTATTGTCGCCTTACAAAATTCTCATTGTCCCTATATCGTCCCAGGGTAATATTTTGTCCCTATAAATCGTGTCCCTATATCGTCCCGGGGGTGGGGTGGGGTGTCCGTAATGTATTTTCCCATTGTCCCTATATCGT
>JAECUM010054726.1:0-46437 GCA_016617855.1 Megalonaias nervosa
ATATACAGAGAGACAGAGAGACAGAGACAGAGACAGAGAGGGGGGAGGGAGGCAGACAGACAGACGGGATAGGGCAAGAGAGAAATTATATTCCCTGTTCTTTCAGTTGTACTTACATTAATATATATTTTGTCTGTACAAAGTGTAAATTAAACTTAAATCTAGGGCCAAACATTCCAGAGTATTAAGGCAAATCTTGAGGAGACGAGTTTTCTTATTTCTGACTTTTAATTCCAAGGTAATGTTTTCATCGACAACTTAATTCAATAATGAATACGCCTTATAAAGCTTGGTGTACAATTCCTTTAATATATTATCTTTGCTATTAGAAGAGAATAATTTGAAGATCTGCCTAATTTTTAATCAATATTTTTTTATTTCTACTTGAAAGTTTGTCTGGGAACTTTCTAGAACTCTTCTTTTCTTTTGTTTAGGATTACCGGGTGAAAAAGGAGGAATGGGTCCCCCAGGTCGGCTATCTTCCAACATTTTGTTTTATTTCTTTAACCTAGACTAGATGATTAGTTTCTGCCATTTAGAAAACGAAGTTCATTTAATAATTGTCATATGCTAGTAATACGAATATTTGTTGATATTCTTCACCATGTCTTTAATGGCATATGACTCCATAGTTTCCTGTAATTCTAATTCGCTGTCGTATCCCCTTGTGAAAATCTACAAGTCTACATTTTAATCTACACGTGATAAATATTCCTTATTTTAATCTACACATAATAAATATTCCTCATTTTAATCGATGCATAAAAGCATGCCTCATTTAATCAACACATACTAAATATTTTTCACTTCAATCTAGACATGTTAAATATTCCTCAACAGACGGAATTCTCTGAGTTTTATTCACATAACTCGTTCATTCTTGTCTTTTTATATTTTCTTATTCATCAATTCATCACAGAGTAACAATTCAATAAGACGTATATGAACTACTTCACACACACGATATCTCTCTACTTTATTCAATTCTAACTTTACTGTCTCGACAACAGAGTTCTAGAATTCAGTTTCAGTTTCACTGATACGACAACAGAGTCCTAGAATTCAATTCAAACATTCTAACTTTAATGACAGGACAGCAGAGTTCTAGAATTCAATTCTGACTTTAATGACGCAACAACAGAGTTCGAGAATTTTAAGGTTGGAATTTGCCCATTAGAACTTAGTAAATTTCAGTTATATTAGTTGACACTTTGTAAAAATCAATATTCACCAAGTTTCTACTTTTGGAAAGTATACTAAAATGATTATTATATTCGTTGGCATTTTAGGACTCCAAGGATTGCGTGGTTTAACAGGTATGCGTCCTACCGATACACGACGTCGAACTATTACAAAAAGCAAGTAGTTTTAAAACTTTGTTTTCATCATTTATCTACGGCTCTAAGTATATTTAAAACACATTTGTTATGTATACAAATTATCCTAATGTCTGTCTTTGCACATAAGCGCCAAGAAAGCCCAGCAAGCAGTTCTTTATCTCTATTACATGATAATATTAGTTAACGAATCGTACAAACTATTAAAAGTGAACAGCGATCAGTAATTGTGTTAATTGGATTATTATATTCATAAGGACACAACATATTTCTCATAACGTTTTCTTACAATCAAGACAATGACAATTATTTGAATCCCGTTTAATGATTCTAGGACGTCCCGGCAAGTCAGGAAATGAAGGTACACCAGGTATATATGTAAATGAGTCATGTCTACTTTGATAATATTGAAAGAGTTAAGTAGGTATAAAAACGATAACAATCCTAAATTGTATATAATTTCCAGCTTATGCATAAATGAATAATATTTCTTACAATATCTCTCTGGCAAGAGATCTTTTCTGTTAGATTTTCCTTTACCAAACTAACCACGATAAAATTCTATAAATGTAAATTGATTAGGTCCGTCTAGAAAAGATTTTAGCTATCTATTTACATATAATATTTTCTTGGTTAGGTGCCAAGAGAATCCAAAATGTTATGTTTACGTTAAACACTAGTTATATATTAGCCGTCAAACCCATGCAGATATAATAACAAAGTTTTATTTCGTCCCTTGCATACCTTATTATAAACCATTAGGAGCTGAATAACCTAAGCGATTTATTCTCTTTGATGTTTACTCCGTGAGGTTTATCACAACTGTTATATGCATTACTAAATTTCTATCAACACATTCACAACATGTTTTATCCGTTGATTTTTAAAATAATTATGGGGAGATGGTTTTGACCGTCAAGGACTAATCTGCTTTTTTGTGTATTAACTGGGATTTCAAAAATGTGGTTTCTATTGAAAAGATGGCTTTCTTTAGAATTGGTCGCAACAGAAGTGTTTACTATATGTAATGTCTTTTCAAAATATTTCTAATACGCATTAAAAAGTATTAATGAGGAAAATGTATAGTACCGTTAAACTATACAATTATTCCATGTAATTTTAAATAGTGAAAATATGGTCAATAATTGTATTACCAACAAAACGTTTTGCTTTGTGTCTGTTGAAGAACCTTTTAGGGAAGAGTATTTGGTGTTTCAAATTATTTATTTATTTAAAAAAAAATATACATAGTAAATAAACCGTTGGAGAGGAAATATGCTTAATTAAATAATAAAAATATAATCTCATTGATTTCGTCTGTAAAACATTAGCTTTCTGGTAAAGATCTTGCTTTTTTACCATAAGACTGAGTTTCCAAACGTTTAATATTTTAGGAAACATTGGAAAAACCATGGACAATGGTGAGAACAAGGATTCTAACTCCATTTTGTAAAATCATTACCCCCCATTTTACGTCTTAAATTATCTTATTCTCTTGAGCTACATCATGGATTTTATTTATGGATAGTGTTTTCACTGAGTTCTTTTTGAAGATTTCATTCCACTTCATTTTCATGATATACTTGTGAATTGTATGTTTGTGTTGAGGAATAAGTCTGCTTTTCGGTTCATACAGTATGGACTCTTGCTTTCTTTGTGAGCTTGAACATTAACAATTGACAGCTTGTTATGATGTACCGTATTTATTCCGAAACAGAGGATCCCTAATTATATCATTTTAAAAGTTATACGGAAATTTTCGATACAGCTCTGAGCTGAACATTTTGCATACTACAACGCTAGCAGGTACATCTATCATTCACATTAATGTAAACATTTAAGATCCTCACATATCGATCATAACTTTAGGATTGTTACGTGTAGGCTCGTACAAAAGTAACAAAAGAAAAGAGTGAAGCCAACAAGCTTTTTATATTTTAATAAAATAATTTTTATCCCTAGAAAACAAGATAAAAATATGAAATAGGACTTACGGTTTGTGAATATAATCCAAAATGTAATCCTAGGATTGAAAAATACAAGTCCTATCACTAAACAGTTCTAATTGAATCCGAGTTCGAATCTCGATGAAATTCCAATATGGAGGCGATGACGTCAGATGATGTCTGTACTGATGGCAACAGATCCTCGTTGAATCACAGTTTATAATGTTTCCGTATAGAATTCCAGAATAAATTTCCACTGAATTTCTTTGTCCCAGAACTTTTTATAAAAAGTACACTTGTTTAGTTTTCTAGAGAATAAATTATTAAATTCCCAAAAACATATGAACCTCAAAAACAATCTGGCTTCAACAATTGAAACACCTTGTACCTTCAGTGTGTAGACATACGACTGACTGGAAAGCTGTGAGAATGAATATTAAACCCAACTAAAACGTCATTTCATTCCTGCGTGATGGGTCACGTGGTCTCTTAACATTGAACAGCACAATAAAAAAAATGAAAATTATCACGTAGGCAAGAATAGCCCTATCTAAGGATCAAATTCTCACGCTGGAAATATTAAAAAAAGAAAGGCTGTTTACAATTTAGCTAATATGTGGGCCGAAATGACCTTGGTAATAGCCAATTGATGTTTACAAGATCTATGAACCAGAGTGAGCTAAAAATAGGGCTGAAGAAATCTTACACTCTAATCGGGTCAAGCCAATTTTCGGAAAAGAAATTCAAATCCAATGAAAATTATCATTACCATAAAATGTAATGAAACAAAATTAAAATATAAAAAGGAATTTAAAACTGACACACAAGTAATTTAATTACATATTCGTAACAGGATGAAATACCTTCTTATGAACAATTTTTTTCTTTCATTGTTATTTTTGTTTTGCACCTTTTGTTTGCCACATCTGTTTACTTTTATTCCTTACTAGCCCTTATGGAGCGAAAGGGTGTGGATATGTGATGACAAAGGTACTACTCAACAAAGCATATATATGTTGATTTGATGGGACACGTCTTCATGTCGGCAACTCGCTTGTTTCTTCATGGACTTAAGACAAATACTTAAAAACTCGTACAAGCATCCCTTTTGCCATCATGAGGTTATATCGTCCTAATCTCAAATTTACACTACTGCCTCATGTTCTGATTATATTCATCATTCAAAGATGCAATGATAGTACTAAATCGATTTTGTTTTAAGTGCACAAGTCCTTTATCTAGATTACTTATGTTATTTAGGTACTATCAATTTCACATTTTATGCGCGTTCTATTTGCCCTAGTTTTGACCACCTGGTTGCTGAACTTATAATAACCGGTGGTGTCCATCCTAATATGGGACCAGACTCTACAGTCTCCGTCAGTAGTTCCTCATTTGACATATCAAGCTCGTCAGTTTCTTATCGCAACCTACTTGACTTTTCACACATCCTCTTCATTACGCATTACAATGTTCAAAATATATTGTCGAATCTAGATATTTTGTATGCAGAATAAAATTGTACTAATATGATATTTTGGCCTTCACTAAAATCTAACTCAATCGCTCCATTTCTTTTAATGAACTTCCGTTCCAATTTTATTACAACCCAATTAGGAAATATCTTGTAGGTGATACTCACGCTGGTGTCATAATATAAGTGAAAGAGTAGCTTTGTTTCCAAAGACGATATGATCTTGAGCAAAATGCCTTACAGTTCTTATGGATTGAACATTCACTTGAACAGATGCAAATTCTGGTAGGCTTAGTGTATGGATCTCCAAATGCAAACAATTCGTATACTTTAAGGACAGAAGACTCCAGACACCATGCTATTGTATTCATCAACCTTCACCCTGCCCATTCTATTCCATACTTTTAATATAATGGTTATAACGGTTCGATGACGTTGACAAAGCTAAATTATTTATATTTTTAAAAGAGCAAACTACTAGATGAATGTAAATGTTAACTTTCTAGATATTCTTGTATGGTTGGATGTCAGTTCTAAAGAGAGCTAACTCCTGACGACTGTTCTCAAAGGCCTTCCTCTTGGGAAGTCTTCTGGTCCCGATGGACTAAGTAACTGTATTCTGTGTGAGCTGCTGGTTAGGAAGTTAGAGTTGAGTTTTGCGACATAAGTAAAACTTTTCACAGTGTGTGACATAAGTAAAACTTGTCACAGCGTGTGACATAAAGGTTTCGTGAGCAAACTGAAAGCAACTGGTATCGTAAAAAGCTTATGAAATGGTTATCTAGTTATCTAAACAGGAGAAGACAACGAGCGATACCTCCGGGCCTATTTTCAGAATGGAGGTGTATTAGAGTTGGTGGGTACCACTAATCAGTTTTTGGTCTTTACTAAATACGTTTATCTGCATATGATACAAGTCCCATAGATAATGCTCATAATCTAAACTCTGACTTGAAAAAAATTTGTCAGTGGGAAAATAATTGGCTTGTATCTTTCAGCCTTTCCAAACCGAATCCCTGAAAATTTCTTGGAAAATAATAAATCCTTTTGTCCACCACTACATATGCCCAGCCATAGAATTAAAGAAACATCTTTGAGTATTTCTGTCAAGTGAATGTTCATGGCACAAATGGATTAAATGAAGGAAAAGACATGGTTTGGAATAAATGAAATGTGTAAACGCAATTCCAACTTGATAGGAAATCTTTAGAAATTATATTTACGTCTTTTATAACACCTATCCAGGATTATAGTAATATGGCTTGTGACAACTGCACATTACTCGAGAAAAGAGAACTCGAAAATATACAAAATGAGACAACCAGAATAGTGACTTGTAGAACAACAGTTAGTATGCGATGAGCGATACATAGGAAAATTGGATGAGAAAAGTTTTTATCAAGAAAAGAAAAACACAAACTTGCACCCTTGTATAAAATGATAGCTGGTTCAAGCCCTCCGTATTTCACATATCTGATTCCACCATTTGTTGGTGATATTACTCACAATAACTTAACGTCATGTAAACAATTTCAAATTAGTACAAGCTAGAACAAGTCTTTACTCGTTTTTTCCTTCGGTCATTCGAGAATGGAATACAGTATATATTGAGACTCGTCAAATGGACTCCTTTGACAACTTCAAAATCACATTAAATAATCGTCACACTCGTGTTCCCAGACATTTTTATTAGGGCATTCGAAAATTTCAAATTTGTCATGGCCGACTTAGAATAAGTGGCAGTTCACTTAACATTTATCTACAAAGAATATAATCGGATCACCTCATTGTTTATGTGAATCTGCAGAAAATACACAACACTTTCCTTTTCTTGCTTTTATTACCACGAACAACAGAATCCCTCACACCATATGGCAATTTAACTTTAAATATCTTTTTCTATGGTGATACAACGCTTCCGTATGAAGTAAACATTCGTATTTTCGATGCACCTTATAAATATATTTAAAAATCTAAACGATTTACTCAAATGCACATATTGCTAACACGCACGCACTTTCACAAGTTATAAACAGCTGTATTCAGCAGTTTCGCCTGCTTGTCCAAGCGATTCGCCATCGCCTCCGCAACGACTCGCTCTAGAATTATGTACTATTCACTTTTATTTATTTATTTGTTTATTTATTTTTTTATTTATTTATTTATTTATTTATTTATTTATTTATTTATCTATTTGTTTTTGTTCCTCCATTTCTTTCCTTTTTTCTCAACTCTCCACACAATGTTTGTCTCTTTTAAACTTTTTTCTTCCGTTATCCTCGTCTTCCCTCGTTGTTCACCCTCCTGTTTTATATATCTTGGCTAAGTGCTAGTTTTTAACGAAAGGACTTTTTACTATGGCTATTCAATAATTTAATTTTTAGACGTTAAAATTTAATATAGTCCGCCATATATTAACATATATTTAGTCATCATTCTAATTCTGTACCTTCTGTATTGTAGATCTTGTAATCTCCAAATACAAATGTATAAAATAAAGTTTGTTTAAACTAAAACTTATTTCATCCTTTTCATGCCTGCAGGAAACTGGAGAGAAACGGTCCAGGCATCTGTGAATGCTTACACAGTGTGAATCATATTCTACATATTATGGTCAAGAAAATACTGGAAATTATTCATATTCCTTTGTATTTATACATCCAGATGTAAATACGACCTTAATCATTACAGGACAATATAGGATCATCATTTTAATATTAGGTAACTTGCCCTTAAACTGTACATCACATCAGTAAATACTTCAGTCAGTGTTGATATATTTATTAACTTTATATGATATTTATAATAATGATGCAGCAACATTATAACGAACATTAAATATTGTCTTACTACATTTCAGACTTTTGTTTCTGTTGTATTAAAACTATATATTGCCAAAATAGTATTACGAACATCGAATTTGCTAGTTCTTTCATATTATCAAGTACAGCGGAATACACGGTGCGGTTGCCGGTAAGGTGCTATTATATGAACATTGTGTGAATCTGATGCGACAATCTCTCGATCGATCGATCGATCTCGATGTTGGTGTTAAACCCTCTTAAAACTATAAAGTCACAACTAACCTCTTAAGATCTATATGTGTTACGAGAAAACAAAGAAACATAAAATTATTTTTTTTTCACCTTTTCTTGAAAACCTCTCTTTCTCGCAGCCAGTCATTGAGATGTACGCATTGCTAGATTAAGTTAAATATGAACGCTTGGAGGACACTTTAACACAGAAAAAATGTCATATATGTTAATTTTTCTAATTATAGCATATCGCCACATTTGGTGAAATATTCCTCTGCATTTATAACACAAACTTTATTGCAATATGATATAATCTGAAGGATTAATCAGACTTACTTAAACTGTTAGCAAGTCAAAATCAACCAATCCTGTCTGTCCCTCATGACCCTTGTCACAAAGGGAGCTGACAATAAAGAAAACATGGTAGCTTCATATACATAATATGACACGATCGTACATGGATACGAAGTTAACTGTCCTTGATACCTCGTGTGTTCTTAAATAGACACAACACAATAGTTCTGTGGCTTTTGAAACACACAGTATAAGAGCGTTTTAATGGGTTTTATAAACAGCTGACTCAGGGTTTTACAAACAGCTGACACAGTGTTTATATACTGCTAACTCGGTGCTTCTTGTCTCTTTTAAGCCTGTCAAATGTATGACTGATATTACTCCACTCGTAATATTTATAATGCTTTTATGCATTCTGAGACAGACGTACGTTATTCGATTCCCCCTGCCACCATTTGCTTTTTCACTATCATCAATTTCCTTGGTTCTTACTTCTGTGTATTTTGTATTTTCTGTAAACTTCCCTTTTCATATATAATAATTGGAATTGATTCACGTTTTTGTGATTGAATTTGATACAAAGAACACACTTTAGAAACACTTACATGACCTTTTGGAATATAACATTATAACATTACACTGTTTTTCTCAGTTGTTTATTATCATTATTATTATTATTATTATTATTATTATTATTATTATTATTATAAACCTACGGTATGTGCTATTTGTATTTAGCTTTGTTAAATTTTAGTGATTACATGATGATTATGGGGAGCCTGTGTTGGGAAGATATTTCTCAAACCGAGCAATTAACCACTTTCTTTTAGCATACGTCATAATGTATAGTATCTACTAGACGCTATGGTAACTTGGATTAGTTTCGTAAAAATGGACCCTCCCTAAATTCTTTAACTTAGGAATTCTCGAGATACTATAATGTATAAGTGTTCAGTAATTAGCGATAGGAATTAAACATTGTATTAGGTCTTTTGGCCGTGTCTTGTGTCGCAAGGCGTGAAGTATCAGCCATCGGCTTCAAAAAACTCTCTGACGAATCATACAAATATAAGGCCAGAAAAACCATGAAAGTGTGAAATGAGAGTCTTGTGATGTATGGTCATTGGGTGATTTAATAAAACTTATTGTAATATATGCGCCTTTAAAAACCATACTGTTGCCAACAACTGTTGTCTTGAGACCCTTGGAAATATGGGAAGTAATGAACCGCAAGCCAGACTCACGCCGGTGTTGTTTGATTCCCTCGGTAGTGAGACCCACTGCATATAACAGTATGTATACAGTTTGATCATAAAGTATCTTTGTAAAGTTTATGGAATGAACGATCAAATTTAACCAAGATTTTTGTCAAAGTGTCTTATTATATCCAGGAAAGAAAACAATCCTTTTTCGACCTAACGAGAAATGCTTCTATACACAATTAACTAGTAAATTCAATAACAAATATGATCAGAATGAAACAAAATTAGCTTCATTTTTCAAGCCACGCTTAAGGATGATCGCTGGTGACAAATTATAAATGAGTTGGATTTTGACATTTCTAAGGCTTGTCTAAATAAGATGAAACAAAAAATAGAGACAGCTATGATGTTTTCGCCTCAAACCAACGACCAAACATTTTAGGATTAAGGCTATTTATTAATTCAGGAAATGTATACTTAAAGCAAATTTGCATTTCCTAGATCTACAATACAATCATAAATTACACCTCAAGTAATTATTGACCGTCACACTTTATGGATAACACCAGCCAATATCCTAAACTCAAGCTAACTGCCATGTAACGCTTATTAGTAATTGCTGTAAATCGACCTATCGATTCTACCACTCCTACTCATTTATGTGCCCTTTTTTTATTAAACAAAAGATTTTCTTAAAAACAAGTTGAACACCTATTTCAACAGCACCACTTAAAACCTTCCTAAACTTTCACCAACTTAGGTACAAAATGGCACAGTTATAGCGTAAGAATTGCGTGTTCTATGTAAGCTAGCACTCTGACGAACATGCAGCGCAGAGATCATGTCATAATGATTAGCACATTGCTAGCAATATTATTGGTCCACGTTCTCCTGGGAGAGTTTATAATTTGTCGATAGGTCGATTTATCTTATCTAATTTCTTTTACAACCTAAGAAGATGTGGAAAATTGAGATTCGTAATTTCATAAGGAAAAATTAACCAAGATTTATAACCAGATCTTTGCTAATACATGTATGATGACACTTTAATGCAGTCTGCATTCTTCGGAAGATGTAAATTTCCAGTAGGATATATGTAATATTCAGGTTTTGGGTCATGATCACGTTTTTTGAAGTAAATATAGTAATATTTTATAGAACAAATCTTGAACGAATACAGAGACAAATCGATGTGTTAGGCAAAACAAATCGATGTGTTAGGCAAAACAAATCTAGTGTTAGCTCTTCTGACACACAAGAAATGTAATATTATCTTTCTAGTGATTAATTGCCAGTTAACACCTGATATAATTTTTTCCACAAAAGTTATCTGTTTTTGCAAGCGGTTATAGAAAAGAAGCTCTTTCTTTCGCGTAGCAAACTTGCGCTCAGATATTCTGAAAACAATTTTCCATTTGCGTTAACAGCTATATGATTGTGTTTTTAAGGAATTTTATTTTATTTCTTTTCCTGCGCATGGTATTTTGTAAAATGTCTTGGATTTCTGCCAATGTCTTAATGTTTTAACCCTTGATATTTCAATCAATTTTCTCTGACTCAAAGAAGGAAATAGAAGATTTGTTCGCAATGAAAGGGAAATAAATCAATTTAAACAAATGATTATTATCGCCATTTCCTTTCTTCATCTACGGTGTACTGCTGATTTTATTCACTTAATTCTTCCAGCCGCCCAGGACAAGTCGAAAACGTATTACAAGGTATTTCCGCTTTTCAGGCTATCATAAATGGGGGTGGGTGTCTTTTTATATATTGTACGCATCAAGTCAATGACTGTTGCAATGTACTGTATATAAATATAACTACATTCAAGTGCCACAGAAAAAGTTAGAGGTGTTACATAGAAAGAGATAACAAGAAAAAAAATCAACATTTGTAAATAATACAATTTGTTCTGACATAAGATATTAATTTTATGCTTTAAAAAATTATTGAATCATATGATAAATTAATCACATTCCGGTGATTGTGATCGATTAGTCAGAATCCGATGATTGCAATAAATTAGTCAATTCCGATGATTGTGATAAATTGGTCACTTTTTGATGATGATAAATTAATCACAATTCGATGACTGTGATAAATTAGTCACATTCCGATAACGATAAACTAGTCACAATCCGATTGTGATATATTAGTGACATTCTGATGATTGTAATAAATAAGTCACATTCTGATGATTGTCATACATTAGTCACATTCCGATGATAAATTAGTTACAATCCGATGATTGTGATACATTAGTGGCATACTGATGATTGTGATTAATAAGTCACATTCAGATGACTGTGATAAATTAGTCAGAATCCGATGTTGATCAATTAGTCACAATCCGATGATTGTGATAAACTGGTCACCTTCCGATGGTGATGATTTTGATAAATTATTGACATTCTGATGATTGCGATAAATTACTCACATTCTTATGAGTATGATAAATTAGTAACAACCCAATGACTGTGATAAATTATTGATATTCTGATGATTGTGATAAATTAGTGACAATCTGATAATTGTAATAAATTAGTCACATTCCAATGATGGCAATATATTAGTGACATTCAATGACTGTGAAAAATTAATCACATGCCGATGATTGTGACAAATTGGTGACAGTCTCATGATTGCGATAACTTAGTTATATTAAGTTGATGGTGATAAATTAGTTACATTAAGATGATGGTGATAAATTCGTTACATTCCGATTATGATAAATTAGTGACGTTCTGATGATTGTTTAACAATTACATACCGTCATATTTACACCTGAATTATAAGGACCCTTTGGTAAAATAAAGTTTTGATTCTTTTGAGGATTAGATTGGTAGAATTTGATAACATACATTTAAAAATTATCACCCATATCAAAAGTAAATATATTATAAGAATTTGGAATGATAAAATGCTAATTCCAGATGACTTTTTATTGCATACGCATTTAATCTTACATGATTTATTTAGCAATTGTTACCATACTCAATGGGGGGGGGCTCATAGCACACACCCAGGCTGAAAATTAGTCGTGGTTTTTCACTGACGTCCACCTGACTTGTTCATATTTTTTGTTTGCTCAAAATCGAAATTTTCTAAATTCCAATCGGCTCTGAATTCCATTCATTCTGCATAGGGAAAAATATTTGGAAAGCGTAAATGAGATGGTATGTAATAAATACAAAAACAACTTGATACGGTATATGAAACTGTCTCGGCCTAATGTCTCGACGTATCCCTATGCCATATCGAACATTACTGAGCAAGAAAAATAGGTGTTCATTTAGAGCTTTTAGGCACTCTTTTTCTGCTTATCTAGAAATAAATAGCACGTCTATAAAGTATTTCATTCATATGTATACCGGCTTGTTCAAAAGGGGTCCTTATTAAAGAATAATGAAGTTTATTTAGACACTAAAAAGGACATTTGCTTGCACACCGTATACTTCTCCTTTCTTTGCAAACCTTGTATATTGTCTTTTTAATCACTCTACTTACATTTCTCTTGTGAGCGATTTACTTTTGAATCTGGAGAAAGATCTGATTAGCGTTTACAGCCAATTTTGTTGAGTGTCCCCCATAAAACAATGTGTATGAAAACTATTGAATTTGTATCTTATTTCAAATCGATGCATGAAGTTTGGACCGTGTATTGCGTGTACCATGACCCAATAACAAATTGAAGTACAACGGTAACGTTCTTCTTTCAGACACTAAAATCGTATGTAATTAATGTACCTTGAGCATCAATAGTACAGAATAATCACTCACAATTTCTTGTCAAAAACATGTATGAAATAAAAAGAAAAATTAGCCCAAATTTACTTTTTCAGTATCTGGACTTCTTAAATCTACTTTAGTTAAAGATAACTTATTTATTTTCGAAACTTTATACATACTCCACCCTACCTCACCAATTACTTCAATATTCGCCACATTTTTTACAGGCAGTCCGATGTCTAATTTCTTTTAAATGCAGATGAAACCTAAATGCGGCAGTTCTATTATTTACGATATTCGACTAAATTACACACACATAAAGGTAATGATAGGTACCGTCCTTCTGCTGAAAAAGGCACAATCCATTCATTGTATGCTACCATTACAGGAAGACATTCGTCTTGGAATTGACATCTATAATACTTTATGTATTATTGGGGAAGACTAGGAACTGACATCTATAATAAATTATCTGCTATTACGACAGACATGAAACTGATATAATACTTTATGTATTATTGGAGCAGGCTTGGAACTGACCTCTATAATATCTTATGTATTATTTGGGGCAGACTTGAAACTGACATTTATGATAGTTTATGTATCATCGGGGCAGACTTGAAACTGACATCTATGATACTTTATGTATTATTTGGGGCAGACTTGAAACTGACATTTATGATACCTTATGTATTATTGGGGAAGACTTGAAACTGACACCGATTTTACTTTATGTATTATTGGAGTAGACTTGGAACCATCATCTATAATATCTTATGTTTTATTGGGGCAGACTTGTAACTGACACCTATAAAACCGTGTCTATTCTGAAGGTAGACTAAACTAATGTTATTCATACGCATTCATGCAATTCAAAAGTTTATGGATGATGAAGCGGTGCCTGAATGGTAGCAATTTTGAAAACGGCAAGTGAATGGTGTCTAAAATATCTTTGAATTTCTTTAAAGTACAAGAATCCTTCTTGCATAAGCCGGCTGTTTAACTGACAAAAACATAACTACGGAAAAACTATGCAAAGTACAACATTTGCCAATTGTCCAAGAAAGCTGCATATTTATCATTAAAGTCAGTGTTAGGGGCATAACTACAGGCGCGGCCCCTGCAATGCGGGGGGGGGGGGGATTCAAGAAAGAGCCAAAACTCCTAAGCATTATCACATTCTGGTGCCCTTTCCGCATTTTGCGGGACCAGAGGGGGGATTTAAAGTTATGCCACTGGTCAGTATTTAATCAATACCTCAAACTAGGTACAGGAAGGATCCGACTCATATTTTTACATTCGATATTTGATAATTTAACAAACTATGTGCTAGAAATTTAAAGACTCTCACTTAAATTTAGCTGAAAGGTAATGTTATTTATGACGAGCCTAATTATGATAACTTAGGAAATATAATGCAGTCTTTACATACAATATTCGAGTTTGAACATGCATCAAATTACCGGTGTTTTATGCATATTTTATCATTATGTTTTCCTACGGTCCCTTTTCATTGCATTTGGATTTCAATAATTCCGAAAGGTTATATAGTATACTAGTTTTCAGGATTCGAAAAGAGAACACACAGGTCAAAACGCTTTCTTATAGCTCAATTTCAGTTTTAACTATAACTAGCGCAGTGTTTTCATTTGACTGCCACACAATGTGTAAAATATCATGTAATTTGTTTCAGGGCCAATAGGACCAACTGGACCCATGGGTAAGTGTTACTTAAAACGATTGAAACAGCCATACATACATGTTTGATTTGGATTTTTAACGTAGCTTTAACAACTTTCAGTCATATCGCTACGATGTCTGCATTGTGCAGTTTATAACGATGTCTAGCACTGGGGCATCATGCCGCAGAATTATAGCATCATGTCCCACCCAGTCACATTATCTTGACACCAGGCTAAGCAATCCTAACACTAACCTCTTAATAATGTTGATACCATTTTTATAAGCCTTTGGTATGACTCTGTCATGGTTCGAACCTGCGACCTCTCGCATCCAAGGCGGAGGAGGCTCTAACCACTTAAGCCATCGGAGGGGTCTATACCTGCAGACAGACAACCATATATACGTACAGACAGACATAAATACCTTAAAGATTTCAAGTTTTCAAAGTGTTGTTTATAATTTTGATTTGCGTTATCCCGGTTTCTCCCTACACTAAATATACTGGCCGCCATATATAGCTTAACATGTGCTGAAAATGGAGTTAAACTCATGACAACTTCATACTAAAATCAGAAATTTAATCAGTAAGTTTCATAATTCTAGTATGAAAGATACCTAACAATGAATAGCAAACACAAAATGTATCCCAAGTCATTGAAGAATGAAACGTCAGTAAAGAAAACCTTTATCTTTAAAAATAGATTAGCGTTGTCTAGCTCACCAAGTTTCATTACTTTCATATATATATATATATATATATATATATATGTGTGTGTGTGTGTGTGTGTGTGTGTGTGTGTGTGTCCGTAAATCGTCCGTAAATCGTGAAATATAGCCCATAGGGACCTACATTTACAAAACTAGTTAGGTACAAATGCATCTTCTGCCTCTTACCTAACTTGATTGTTATGTGTGTGATAGTTTGTACACAGAGTGTCTTAACCTCTTAAAATAAGTGGGCATGAAATAAAGCTCGAAACTTTAACCAAGACTCGTACATAAAAGTGTGGATTCCCTTTCACCTCCATGGCCGTATCTTTCAGTAAAATGTACTCCAAAACGCTGCTAAAAACCTAAGGGTCAGGACTGAGAGATGCAGTATGGCTGTATCCATTATACATGTGTCTTAGACTGCCAACGCTAATGCTGGGCATTGTACAATAGGTCTCCTCTACTTCGTAGCGGAATCTAACAATTAAATGTGTTTGACCACTGTAAAACTGACCATTTAGATCTCCATTTGCCTTGTCTAAATCACGTTCACGGCCACAATGGAGAATTCACTGGTGTCCAGGCTAAATTCTCCAGAGAGTATTAAAAGCTCGTAACTAGCTAAATAGTCGTGAAAAGGACCGCAAAGTTGACAATATATGAAACAAGGAATCAGACTAATAGCGCAGTGAATCGTGGGAGAAACAGTACAAAGATAACAGCACTCACGAGCAACGGAAGTGTGAGGTAGTTATCAGCACACTAGAGAAGATATTCTGATTTCGAAGCGGGTGCAGCGGGGGAATCGGCACTGCGTGATCTTTGAAAGTCGCACGTAGGATTTCTTGATTACATTGAGTCTAACGGCACATTAACCTTGGAAATAAAATGTCCATAGAAAAACAGTAATAGCTAGCTTGCATTGTTGCTAATAGGTACGACTATTAAATAACTAACACTTGAACAAACAAATTAATTTTGCTCGTTTCAAAACTGACCATGTTCTGAATATTTCAATGTTATTTCAACACCCCTATAAATATGCAGAGAGCGCGTACACTTATGTCTTCAGATCATGCATTCAAACCAAAGCAGCCACTGATGTCACCGGTGAACATCAGTTACAGCTACATCTTAAGGGACAAATTCCATAGATGAATGGGAATGTCTTAATTTGGTCACCTCTTTGTAAAGTTAGAGAAACAAACAAAATATAAAAGACTGTTGGCTCGGCGGATGATTTTTTTTCTTTTTTTTTTTTTTTAAGCTTCTTCTAATTGCCATAATTTAATCCAGGTAATACCAGTAGTTGAAACTCACTACAATGTATACTGATATAAGTGCTCATTTCTAGTCAAATGGACAAAATGAAATAAACAAAGTTTTATGATGAACACTAACCTATACGGTTTCTCATTAAAAAACATTTTTGTGAAACACTACCTTAAACTTGATTTCTTCGTTAGAATGCGAATGAAACAACAGCAACCGCTACCACACTAATATTACTTATAATCGTGGTGATGTTTATATGATACGAATTTGACGATACACATTAAAAAATAAATACGAAACAAGACTGAGAAAAAAGACATAGTCTAGCAGGAAGACAGGGGGGGGGGGTTCTTGCACAGATTAGTTCCCGTCGTCCCCGTGTAAACACAGAAACTCAGTTGGTAAAGCGCCAGAATCGTAATCAAAGTGTCTCTGGTAACACCCGTACAGGTCAGCCAGGGTTGATTGTCTCGATTCTTCTTTGGGACGAATACTTAGTTCCCATTTAATCTGCACGATACAGTCAATCAAGTAATGAAAGCGCCATTAAAACTCAACGAACTAAGTCGAATGCAATGGAATGACACATATTAATATGTGTGCTGTAGCCTAACCCAGGCATATCAAGCTAGTGCTGGGTGTCAGCGGGATATAGTAATTCGGTTGCTGTCTCGTGCATAAATCACGAAGAAGCCTAGCACTCGTGATCAACATTTAGTCGCGGTGCTATATCTACAGCCAAGTACAAGCTGACATGCCCTTTACAAATGTCTCCAACGATGATGACCGCAATATTCTCACAATTAGCGCTAGTTACTAAGCAATCTCCCACCAAATGCAATGGCCGCATTGTATAGTCTATCGTGTGCTGAGACATGTGTTACAGTCCACAAACCTAAACCAAATGAGACTGATCATGAGAACGAGGACAGAAAGATAAAACTTAAATATCTTGAAAAGCATATTTTTCTCACGGAGTTGTACCAGCTGTGTACATTTGGGAAAGAGGCGTCTAAGTAATTAATGTCTAATTGAAGCAAAAAGTCATTGATACATATTTTTGCAGATCTGATGAACATTTCTATCGAGTATCAAACATATTTTGATTTTATACTAATCATGTGCATTTTACAAGCTATATAGCTATACAATAACAGCTTGTTTTCTTCCATGAATGCTTAATTATTTTGTTGTTGACAAAGTTAGAAATTGCAAAATCTATCTAGCAGTACAAGATGCTAACTTTCAGCTCTTTGAATTGTACAGAGATAGACATCTTTACGTTAGATAAGCAACACCTTTTTTAATGGCTACCAGATCTACTTGTTTATTATCAAAGAAAAAAAAACTGAACAATAATTATCAGTAAGTGGTGGGAGATTGTTTTCCATACCACGGATTGCAATACACATAATATAGGTCCACAAACACTCAACTTAATGATCTTAATAATAATGTTTAATGTTTTGCTTAATTATAGTTTTATCAATTTCAGGACCGCCAGGTGCTCCTGGAAGAGGTATGAGCTTTTACATGTATTGCAGTATTGAAAAGAACATATAGAAGCCAAATCCATAATATGTTTTATGTGTATTAAAGCATACTCCCGCACCAATGAATTTGAAACCCAAAATACCTCTTGGTAATCTTGACATATTTTGATAAACGGTCACTTCGGTAAGTACATAAAAATGACCGAATACGATGAAACAGCTATCTGGAATCAGATCACAATTAATTATACTATATATTCTCTACATTTCTTTCTCAGTACTGAACTTTCCATTGTGTCCCAATGATAATAAATCACATCTTATTATAAAGTACCTTCAAAGATGAACTCACGGTGAAGTTCTTGTCATGAGTTATGCGGCATTTTTGTTTGAGGAGCTGGAGTATAAACAAGGCAACGTACATTGGGTCACACATTTCACTACTGGATCATCATCAGGGCCTCATCACTCACTGCGTACTATCGCCGAAATACACAGATAACCGCATCATATTGCTCAGATTCTAAAGAATAAAGAATTACCTTTAAATCAACACCAAAAATGCCTAAATCAAACTCTTGTATCACCACCAAAAAAGAATGGAAAAAATGTTCTAACAATTGACGGGGACTACATACTTAGGTACTTACCGGAACTAATAATTGTGCCAATTTTAGTCACATTTTTATATTTGTATGCCACACCTATTTGAACTTTATACATGAAGCCTTTATAAATTTCATTGCAAACAAGGCATGTGACAGCTGTCAGAAAGTATTTGTGTTCTACATGGTGCAAGGATTGACCCAGGTGCTCTTGAGAAACTAAATTCGCGATATCTTTCTTAATTATACGAATTGTACTAGCAGTAAAAGCTTAATTGTAATAAAAGATGAGGCATGTCTGACTCATTCTTTGAAATATAAAAACACTGATAAATTACATTTTAATGCAAATTTAAATAAACATTTAAATTTAGAAAACTAAACTTTAACGAAAAATTAAATTTTCTTACAAGTTTTGAAATTAAAACTGAAACTTTTTGACAGCAAAATTGACTAATGAATGGTATATAAAACAAATGTAGTTTGGGTCTGTACAACTGATAAAATGTTTCACATGGATCGTGAAGCAAGATAGCTCACAGTGATTTTGCAGCATATTACAACATGCCTGTTATAATGCATATAGATGTACACACTAAAGAAACAATGCCATTTTCTATGTTCTACATCTATTGTGTCAGGTACTCAGCTAATTCTTAGTATAAATAATAGCGCACTCAGATTTAAAATTTTTATGGGACCAGTTCCATATTTTATGGTAAAATTACGTTCCATTTCAATGTCGATAGCCACAAACAGCGACAATGTAGTATGAACATACAGTTCCAGGGAGGCTCTAACTGAACAATGGTGCTGACCTCTGTCAAGCCATGTCTTTGAGGTGCTATATATCAGTGTGGTTATATGAACTAATCTCGGTCACTTATCGCAGGTACATTGTATACGTCTTTATGAAACCTTGCTATCACCACCTGACTAGCAGCAAGAGGGGGTAAGCAGAGAAAATGGTGGACAGAGGGGTGTGAAAAAAATGACGCAAAACAATACATAGAACCGTTGGAATGACCAACGAACAGTAACACAAACTATATGTGACACATCATGATGTATTTTATCTGCCATAAAATGTGAATATTTTTTATTTCCTTTTTAGTCACAATGTGAAAAACATAGCAAGGGCGTTAATCGACCAAATAGTGGGAAGACCAAGTGAAAATGACACAAAAAATATACAGGGCCTCGTTTCAATAAGTAATCGTTGTAAGAAAAACTTATTAGCTATTATTTGTCAATTTGAGGCTTCGTTGATATTTTTTGATGCATCCGACAAGGTTTATTTTGTGGCCCTGGTTTATCAAATTCTGACTCCAAAAATAGTGATGATTGACAAAAATATTGAATATGTAGCTGTTTACTGATCATTATACTGAAGATTTATTCTTTGGTTGAGCCTCTTCCATGTAGCTGAATTTCCTATGCCGTTTTCTACATACTATAAGGCTCCAAGATTTATATCAAAATATTTTCTTGCAGATGACACTGAAGTAAATTCCTTTTTTTCTCCTGTATCAAGATTGATGTAACTAGTCGAGGATTTTTTTCTATTTACCGGTTTTTCCTCGTTTGCTATTCTCTCTCCATGTGATAGCTTGAAGGTTTTCAATCCTATTATCTTTTTTATCAGAGTTAAGGTGATCAATCACTAGACCATCATCTATCATACCATAGAAGCACTCATATACGAATCTGTAGAAATTATACATTTTTATTTTCTTACTGTCAGGAATTACATTACCAGTTTGTACGTAACCTGTATTGATGACTTTACTGATTGGTTTATTTAGACGACAATGTCATATAACACCCGCTCTGCTCGCATCGTAATTAGTAAATATAGGGTGATTCACAAATTCATTAATGTTATTGACTTCAATATTTGCTTGTTCCATTATACAATAGCTTTGTCTCTAATATTATTTTCCTAACTTTTGACATACCTAGCAATATAATCTTGAGTGTCTTTTACTTTTACGTCATCAGATGCATTTGTTATCTCAATGTATCTTTTCAACGCACGATATTTTCTTCCGCCACAAGCTAAACGTAATTGTGTCCTACCTTTTAACTCCGACGCTACAATTCAGACAAGGTTTCGGTCCGGTATTTCCTTTTCTGACACTTTGTAAATGGATACCGCAATAGTCACTGCGGCAATTTTTTCCACAAGGTACAGCAGATCCCATCATCAGCCATTTACAACTATTATATGTTTGGTTAATCATTATATTCTTTTGTGAAAGTCTAATTAGAGAAATATTATTATATTAAAGAAAAGTAATTATATAGTATGGACCGGTGGGAGGAAGCTAGATTACTACAGCAACAATATCAGGGTCTCACTGGGAATAAAATCATATTAACAAGAACAAGAGATGATTTAAATCTCATAAAAAAAATATATCAGATCACTAGAAGCAACACAAGATGAGTTTATAAGGTTGTCTGTGATCAAGATTTGATTTTGACAGACTGAACGATGATAGCAAACAAATACCATTGGACTACAATTACATGAAATTATAAAAACAGCAAAGAATGAGTTTTACAACGATGATGTTGCTCATGTTTGGTCGACGTTTAAAATAGATGGTGATGGAATATTTATAGATTCAACAATGAATCAAAACTTTGCTCATAAAATAATACAAAATCTACAGGACAGCAAGAAGCATATTTTCAGGATAAAATTTATTGCTTAGCAACAAACACCTGATGGATCACAGTGGATTATACGTGATAAACTGGGTCCGGTAAAACAATCAAGCATCAATAGTAATCCTGGACAAAAAATACCAAAGCAGGAACATTTATCGGGATAGACAACACCTACTATAAGAACACTTACCCTACTACAGCCGTTGTTTACGGAATTTATTACCTGAATGAACCAGACATAGCTGCTCTTGCTCCAATGAAAATAAGCTCGCTAAATTGTGTTGCTCAGCGTATCACTGAACATTTGGTAAACTCTAAAAGTGGAAACAAATTAACAGAATCAAGAGTAAAAAAAAAAGTAAATAATTGGGAAAAACATGTCAATGCGACTACAGCTCACATAGATGACATAACCGAATTAGAAAAATTATTGATGTTTCCGATAATTGTAAAAACAATAACGAATGAAGTTTTTTATATAACAAATCTAGAACACGCGGTGCTCCAATAACATTAATTGATCATAACTCACATGTTTGGACTCAGTCTGTAACAAAATTTCCAAGAGAGAGAATAATACGATTATATGATGGCGATATCTAAGAAGAAATCTAGAACATAAGGAAGCATGACCCCGTATCATTCTAGTTATTTCACTTAGATGATTCTATAGATGAATCAACATTTGATCAGTTTATGTTACCATCTGGAGTTATTTTTTGGAATGAATCACTCCAACAATATATGAAACATATTTGGTAAAATACAACATAAAAAATGATGAATTTACTCAAAAGCTGTTTTACGGCGTCGTCTGTTGTTCTACATATAACCCAACAAAAAAATTCATGGCGACCAACTTCAAAAGAATTTTTCGATGATGTATCACAATCTTGTGTCGAATGTGGTCATGGTGGACTTTGGAGCACAAAATATAATTCCTACGATATGATTTCTTTCGACAATGTCGCTGCTTATCCGGTGGCTTTTCTTGGACTTAGCGAGTGTATTCGTTATTGTGAACGATTCTGGCACCCAACACACGAAATGACACGAGTTACAATAAACGGGCCACTACCAAATATAGATCTTACTGGATTTGACGAAATTGAATCATTCGAATTTTCAGGGAGCATTCATCCGGTTATACCAATTTGGTTTGGTAGACACTTTAATAAACCAGATACCAATGTCAATCGCAACGATTGCTGAGAAAAAGTCAACGTGGTTGTGCTCCAATAGTGTTATTACGACATATGTTAGACACTAAGATTTTAACTTCGTTAACTATAACCTCTGCGATAACTTCATACAAACAACAAAAGCAAGTTTGGTTACCTCAAGATGACAAAGAAATATGCAGAAAAATTATTGGTAAATTTACTCAGTGTTCATCACGTCGTTGTACAAGATTAATTATATATCCAGGAGAATTAGATTTTGTCATCAAGGACACAGCGGCAAAAGGTATATTTGTGTCACGGAGAAATGCAACAACACGAGATGGAATCATTTTTGGCACGATCATTAGCTACTGCGACGGCAATCCTCCTCAATTTACTCATTTGAAATCATCAATGCTCGCCAACGCATCAATAAACCTATTATCGATTATCAATAGATTTCCTAATGACGCTGTTAGAGTCGCCACGGATTCTTTTTATATTAGTCGTTGTAAAATGGATCATCTTGAGACATTTATCGAAGAACACACCAGCGGTGTCAGTTGGGGTTCATGGTAAATAAAACGTGAGCAAATACGTAAATATTCAGAGTCGGCTGACGTTAAAACACCATATATTTCTTACTTTAATGTCAATTTATCAGAACCATCATCATCACCGTCAGTAAACGATCAAATCACAAGACATAGCACGGTCCATCTGAATGGTCCAGGTGGTTCTGGTTAAACAACACGTGCGATAGAATAATTTAAGAACTCTGACATGATTGTGTTGACAAGAACTCACCGGCTTGCCAAAGAGACGAGAGAATGTGGTGTCAACGCATACACGTATCATAGTTTCTTTAGATGGCGAGGTGATGCATGGATCACCGAACGAATGGGTGAGAAATATATCCCGAGAATAATTATCTGGGATGGAATTTGTACAGTATCCAAAGATGTTTTAAAAATATTTCTTGATTGGTTATTAGCAAACTCTACATCAATTATCATGTGTGGTGATCATGGACAGCCTCCGCCGTTTACAGGTAGATCACCACACGAATGGTTAATCAGCTTTGTTAGCCACTTTGAAGAAGTTTTGTACGACCATCGATAACAGGATGAACAACTACGACAACTGAAATCGTTAATCAAATTACATCCTGACAAAATTTAGTGTGAAATACTGCGTACCGTAATTTCAGAGACTCCAATGTCAGATTTCTGGAACTTATGGCGCCCTAATGATCTAAGAAAAACGTCCTTGATTTACGTCAGCGTAAATTATTTGAGCATCACAAGGAAAAATTTCGTGATCAGTTGCTTCCATTATGTTATCGACCAACAGATACACGCAGACAAAATATACTTGTTGATATTCCAGGAATGGAGACAAAACAAAAACTCGTTCTTAATGATATCGTCGAGGTTCCAGTAGAGGCTGTACAAAAAGTGTTGTCGTTAAATCCATCGTACTGGACTTTGGAATATGTGATAACAATTCATTCGTCTCAGGGATTAACAATATAAGATACTAATATCTGGATTGTCAATGATCGAATCGATGGTCAAATTTAGTTTATCTGGCTGTGTCCAGAGTAACAAAAATATCTCAGTTACACAGGGTTGTCTACGTGCTGGAGTTGCCAACGGCAGCAGCAGCTGCGCTACCTCCGCCGTCACAAACAACAACGTCACCAGGAATTATTAATGCGGTGAAGTAGAAATTGACAAATTACGAGAGAGATGACAAAGAATATCACGCCAGTTTGATCTAGATGTGGAATTTGTCATGACGCTGAAACAACGACAAAATAATCACTGCGTCTCCTGTAACACAATAATGTTGTGACAATATTTTCCTAATGACGTGCGACAATTTACGGTGGAAAGAATCGATAGTAGTCTCGGCAACACACGCGAAAATGTCTCTCTGACGTAGAGGAGCTTCATTTCCTGAGCGTGTAACTCGTGTTAGCGTATTTTTTGTTTTGTTAGCGCGTATTCAATCTGGTGGTAACAGGGTGTTTTCAGGAATTACCTGTAATTGTTCACGGACAAATCCACGTTGTGGAACTGTTGAATCTAGTCTGTAGATTGGTGGCTGCACAGTAGATCTTACCACTCTGGAAATTTTATGTGTTACACTCCACACGGGATCAGTTGCTCTTGTTACACCACCCTCAAGTTCACCAGATTCATATAAATACCTCATTGTTACTTTACTACCCAACACTGGTTATTGTAGCTGATCTGGTGATTTTCGTCGTGGTATTTATTTGTTTATTTTGCAATTGCATTGACAGGTTTCATGTTAATTCCACTCGTGACGTCGTTGTTTAACGCGGCCACCACATGAGGTAGTCTCGCAGCCCATTCACGAGATCTGTCCTGAACGCTCAGCGTTCCGCACAGTAAATCCTGGGCATGTTGTTGTCCAAAGAGTTGGTGTGCAATTGTTTAATTAAATCGTTCAACGATTGCCTGATCGAGATGTATCGCGGTGTGTCCATGTCTGATTTTAACGTTATGTTGTTGCATCAGCGTCGTTACTGCAGTGCGAAATTCTTTGCCAGGATCAACCTGTAGCAATTGTGGCCTTCGCTGGCCACCATGTGGCCTGGGTCCTTGCGAATAAATATGTTCAAACGCTGCTGCAACTTCAGATGCTGTTTTAGACGATAACGTTCCAGCCTCTTTGTTTTATCTACGACAGTCAACAAATATTTATATGTGCACCGTTTATGTATTTCATGTGGTAGAAAGAAGATATCTGCCTGATGAACTTCGTTGGGTGTGCTGACATCAAACCGTCCATGTTGAATCATTTTGGGACGTGGAAAATAAATTTGCCATATGGCCTGTCGTGACAACCAATCGGCGGCTACAGCTCGTGTGACACCTGCTGCATCGGCGAGTCTTTTAATTGCTGCTGTGCCTCTCCAGTATCCTCTTCGACTATAGTAAATCGACTCCATTATGTAATTGTTGGTTTTTAATTGCCCGCTCCCAACACTATTTACCTTTCATCGCCGATCTTATCAACCAATTCGCGAGTGATTCTCGTATGTTTTTATTCTTTATCGAATTCAGCGTGTGAATTAACTTGACATTCGCGATATGTCTTTGTTGTACATCTGGATTTTTATACGCGACATCATGAACCTGGCACGCTTGTTCAATCGATTTTACCGGAAATTCGCCTGGTTTTGGTTGATATTTCTCGTCAAGTCTAATATCAAGGCAAGTTCCAGGACCACAATAATTGTATCCTAGAAGATGTTTTCCCCAGGATACTTAGCCCATATGTTCCGGGCGTTTTCCCGAGTGCCTTAGCAATATCGCCACCCGCTATTTCAACAGGAATACTCACAAACTTATATTTTTGTGTGCCGCATTTTACACATTTACCTGTAAGTGCCGGCTTGTTATTTTCTAACGTGATTGCTCTCAGAAATTTTGTACCAGTGACTGTCTTGCATCGAGCACAATATAAACTCATGATATTAAATAATATTGTGTTTGAACAATATGAACGTGAAAGACTTTTCAGCGAAACGTGAGCAAGCACCGGTCAAGCATCATCCATTGTTGTCAAATTCCATTCGAGGTATTATAATTGATCCATCTGGGTCGGGTAAAACTCAGTTGTTGCTCAACCTGATAATGAGGTGGCTCATATGGGACAAACTTTATTTAACAGCACCATCCATGGATGACCCGCGATGCTATAATGTTCTTCAGGAACTTAATGAATCTTCAGCGGCTGAAGACGATGTTATTGAATTTATCACAGACATAGATGAAGCGCCATCCGTCGAGGATCTTAACGGGGATATCAACATTGCAGTGGTTTACGATGATGTCATGCCTGACAAACAAGCAAACCCAGCCAGAATATTTCACGGGGCAGACATAAAAACACAGATGTGATTTACATCACTCACCGGTATACTCAGATTCAAAAGGTAATTAGAGATAATTTAAATTTTTTGGTTATTTTTAACGGTGTCGATACACATACGCTGCGAAATATTGATCAGACATGGTGTACCAGCGACATGAACATAAACAATATCAAACTCTAGCGGCTATAGGTGCACGTGCGAAACATCTAAAAGATTTGTATTGGAATCTGTTAAGATTCACGCAGAACCCGCCAAGAAGGAATAACCCAAACAACAACAAAAATTAACGACAACAAATTAACGACCAAAAATATGTAATTTTTTTTTTTTCATTGGCCGAGAGGGGCCGTTCAGGGTCTATTACGCACATGCAAACAGCCAATTCTTCACCACGTGTGTCCAATAACTTACCCTCTTGGTCGGTTAGACGAAAATGTATTCTTGACAGTGATGGATTATGACATCGTAAATAAATAGGTTTAAAGGGCACCGACACAATCAAATGACCTGGCGGGACATCAGGAGAAAAGCTGTAAAGAACATATCCCTGCTGGATTTGCCCTTGCAATGCTTGCCCAAACGCGGTATAGCTGCCGTCGACTGCATAACACACTAGATTTACAGAAACCGTTGATAAGATGCTGACAATACCCGGCGACACATGGCGACCACCTCCTGCTGGATCGTTGTCACGTCGAAGAATATCTGGAGCGTCTTTTATTTTCCCCCTTACTGCAACAATCCTCGGAAGATATTCGGCAGCTATATCATTGATAGTCTGCTTCATCTTATCAGAATCAAGTCCAGGTAGTATAAACGTATCCAACTGGTCTTTTTCATTGATCTTAAAGCGATCATAAAATAATTTTTGTTGATCGGGATCCTTTTCATGTCTGGCTACCGCATAAATATGTACTGCTAAACGTGAAGCATACCGATTCAGACCTCCTGGATGCCCCATTATAATATTAATACCTGATCTAATAAATTTTTTCTCCTTGAAGTTTATTATCTAGATGCTAGAAATTATCGAGAAGAACATCATACTCTTTAACTATCCAGCTATAAGGACGATCTTCCGTTGAATAAAAATCATCTCGTTTTGGATATTGTGTTTTAAAATTCCCTGCTGTGATGCTATCTGCCATGTAAATAACTCAGCAACGTTACTCTGGACACTGCCTGTGGTCATCGTTAACCATGACAACGTTGACTTTCCGCCACTGTCCATGAAGAGAGCAGTCATTGTTCTTCAACGAGTGATGGTGTCATTGTTTGCATCCACAACGAAAGTGCTGTCAGTATTATTTTACCAGCATCACAAACAGGGCACCAGATTGCATCGTTGTCGGTGGCTTTTCTCACAAGTACCACCGTGTATTTAGCACCGAAAATAACTTTTCTGACATTTATGCAGATTCTAAAGCTGTGAGACAGTGGAATTACATATGAAAATTCTCTGTCATTACCCTTTAATATTCATCGGCGATCTGCGAATCCTAAATTGAAATTTTCATTAATCGATGCAACTGCATCTCCAGCACCATTCATTATCACTTTGCGACTGTCGGGGTGATCGGTGGTATCCTTCGCGAACATCATTGACGGCCCAACTGACCTTGAATAATCCATCGGAATAACTTGCGAGGCCGAGAATCGTCATGGCAACGTCGACGTTTTCGAGACATGATTCAATGTTTTTTCCATCGATCATGTACGTGGCACTGTTAAACAACGCCATAACACCATTATTAACAAAACCAACTCGATCATCAGCTGCATATGCTGTATCATCTTCTTTCAGAAGTCTTCCTTCGATCTCAATGAATGCCTCAGCGGACAAGAAATATCTGCTTGTATCCTTCACTTATAGCTCAAATCATCCATATGCATCAGGTACACGTGCAGCATAAAAATAATAATGATAATCGAGCACTGATTCATTTTTGAAGACTAGTGCGTCCATGTCAAATGCTGGATCAGATACACGCTTGAACATATTTATTTATATTCGTTGTTGTCTAAAAAACGACCGTCGAGCCAGACCACTTTCCGCCATTAGACTTGCTGTTATATTTTTTTCTCTCAGCGACCACTTGTTGTTTTGTCGGTGATGACACTCCAGCTAATTATTTTAACCACTCATTTGCAGCTTGATTTAATATTTTGCTGACACTTGGTGGCATCACTTCGGTGCTGGGCAGTTTACTGGCTATGGTCGGACCACTTGCGGTCTGCGTACTAATCTTGCCATTTGATCGCTGAGAATGCTTTACCAGCAACATCACCAATAGCGCCAATACCCTTAACGAACAACTTCTATGGCTTTCATGCCTAATTGTTTTGCAATCGGGATAGCTTTTGGGGCTATCATTCTAAATTAACCCTGAATAACAGCGCCGAGTCCATCTCCGTAGATCATTTTATAAACCGGTAATCGCGAATTTATCGCCCTGATGTTTTCAGGTCCATGTTGGACATTATGTATAATCATGTTATTTTGTTATCGCCGATCTAATGGACACTCACTGTATTAATCGTCGGTAATTTCTTCGATCAGTGCCCAAAAGACGCTACTGTCCATGACGCTACCTGTAAATAAACGCTGACAAATATCAGCTGCTTCATTGATGATTTCGTGAGAATTGTTGCCGGCTCGTCTTCCACCAATCAGAATTTCTAGTCGATCAACATCAGCGAGGATCTTATTGAGACAAAGTTTATCTTGATTCAGCGATCATATTACCAACTTGTTTCTTACGACCGCGATGGCGAGTGGTAAGGCCACTTCCGGCTGTTCCTTCAGGTGGTTCTGGTTCTGGTTCAGAAGAGCGCTGCTCGAGTACCTCTAATGCAGCTTTTCTCATTTCCTTTGTTATTTTAGACCTAGTTTTACACTTGATTTTATTCTTTCTTCATTCGTTTTTTCAAGTTTTCGTTTCAATTCTTCCTGTTTTGCTTCTCTCTCCAATTCTACTCTTGCAGTATATTCATCTACTACTTTTAAAGATTTTAAATTCTCTGTCGCCAGTTTTGACTTGATGAATATTAGCAGCAAAGCGATATTCATCTTTCACCCAATCGCCGGATTTCAAACTGTAAACATGTTGAGGTTTACATATCGCTCTCTAACACCATATCCATACGCAGCAATCTCAAATACTTGATCTGGATCCCTGATAGTGGCAATACCCCGACTCCAGTAAAATTAATATATTATCTTGGTTTTAACTTTTGGTGCTGGTCGAACTTCGGGTGGTGGCTGAACTGGGGGGGGGGGGTGAAGACGGCCAGCATTATCAGCAGGTAATGTCTCAAGAGCTTTTTGTGTTGCCTCAGTTGCAGAAACAACTTTTTGGGGTTGGTTCGACAATTGGTTTAAATAACTGTTCTGTACCCTCTCTAAATTCCACATGATCTTCCTGGCTTTGTTGCAGCTGTTGTTTTACAGAATCACGGACTGGAAGATACTTCTTAATTGCATCTAGTCGTTGTCGAGCTAATTTTGCCTTAGGAGATTTCATACTAAGCGCAGAATCACTCATTATTATTATTACAAGAACGATCTAATTACGGATCACTAAGTCACCAGATATACAAAGTTTTACGATATTACAGTAACGTAACGTATTTTTTCAGGAACAGTGAATTGTCGGAATCTCAATTTGATTCAAAATTTAGACATTGCCACTGTCATGTGTCAAGCAGCTAAAATACCTATGCGCTATTAATAATAGGCAACGTTTCCCACATGAGGGCAAGTGGTTGAATGTGCTAAATACCTATGCGCCTATAACTCGCTGCGATTTACAGGTCAGCCAAAAATCGATTCTTTTTACACTCTGTAGAGAAATCTATACCTGTTACATTAAACATAAATTTTAAAATACTTGAATACTGATAAATAAATTATCTGGTCTAAATGGGTTTGCACGTTTAATTTTTGATATATTTTTATATATGTCTGTTCACAAATATAATATACTGATATATTCTCTGTGAAAACCACCCATTTGTGCCGTAGGCTGTTTAGGAACATAGTATAGTGATAACGAGCTAGACCTGTTTCGCTTGCCTACCTCTACCTGTGGACTACAGACGCGGATTATTCTCCCACTCAGCGATATACGTAGTGCGAATTTAGATATATTATTTATTTTTGGTAAATAATACTATTTATATATTTTATTTCAGCTGAAAATTCTTGAGCACGGGATAGTTATAAATTATCTAAAACGTTATAGATTTATCGTCAGTAGGTATTTATATTAGATTTTAAAAAATATCTCTCGACGTTTCGTTGTCTAGTGGTAACGTCGTTGGATTCCCGAACCATTACTGGTATACTTCGTGGTTTCGAACCCCGGAATCGGCATATTGCTGGCGGGTTAAACATGAAGTTATTTAGTAGAGGCCAGCAGCCCAAGCGTTCGAAAATCAACCGGAAAACCTACTGATAGCTGATAATTTGCGCACATCCATCTCCAGTCGAAACTGGTGGTGGTGCGGTTTTGCACCACCTCGGGTTCGCCTGGGGGTGGGGGTGCAAAAGTTTCAGAACTTATTGCATATCCTGTTGACCTTAGAACCATGGGCTGCGCGAAATTTATGGAAAACCTTCTGAATTTCTAGTATTTCATTTCGCATCTAGGAATTCACCGGGGGTATGTCCATGTGAGCATAAAGGGGAAACACCTTCCTCCCATTGTAAAAATAGACAGTAGAGGTAAAGAGCCCCAAAATAGCCAGAAATAAATGGAAAATCCAAAAGTAAAAGTAGACCTCATTGAAGGGTAACCCATGAAGGCAGAAATTGTGAAAATGAGTAAACCACCTCGAAGGTTACCCCATGTCACAAACAAAAATAACTGGCCATAAATTGGCAACCAAACTGGCACAGACAAAAAGCTCAGCCTCTACTGTTTATTTTTGCTGTCTATTTATTATAAAAAAAAAGACATTTTATGGCCAACAACGAAGCCAAGAATTTTTTCTTACAACGATTGGTTACTGAAACAGGGCCTTCTATATTTTTATGTGTCATTTTCACTTGGGCTTCTCGCTATTTGGTCGATTAACCCCCTTGCTATGTTGTTCACATTGTGACTAAAAAATCAAATAAAAAATATTCACATTTTATAGCACATTAAAAACATCATAATGTGTCACGTATGGTTTATGTTACTGTTCGTTGGTCATTCCAACGGTTCCATGTATTTTTTGCGTCATTTTCTTACACCCCTCTGTTCGCCATTTTCTCTTCTTACCACCTCTTGCTGTTTGACTAGTGGAGAGCTTCCAAACTAATCCAACTTTTCCAGCTTGTTCCAGATACAAGGCTTGACCTGAAAAGATGTAACATGTTTCACTTAATTTTAGAAAACAGTAAGATGTAGGCAAATGAAGTCAAACTCTGTTAGATATGGTGATTTAGAAATGACATTAAGGGTGCAAGCACGGGAAAAATATTAAACTTGACATAGTGAGACTCGGAAATGTGAATCAATGCATATATTAAAGTGATAAATTCATCCAAAACATATATGAGGTTTCTAAAAGTATATTTAGCCATTTACAGGCTAAATAAATAATTAGATTCACTAGGTATCGAATTAAGGCTATGGGAGGATGGTGAGGTTTGATCATTGACGTAAACATTAGTACATACCATTATACAGGAAAGTTAAGTGACAATGTACTAAATTAAAAGATATTATTACATGTAATTTTATTTATGATGAAAAAAAAAATTTTGGATGTTGCAAGTGAATACAGCTAAATGTGGACCTTCCAGATCAACTACAGGTACCTATAGATCCTGTATCATCAAATTAAATGTGAAATTCTGATCACCAAAACTTATAAACAAGGATGGACATTTGCATATGTGGGGATGTACCATGTACCTATTAAGATCAAATGTGTAAACATAATTCAAATGATCTGTTTTGTACATATTTAGTGTATTTTTAAGATTCTACGAGTGTCGGTTGATAACTATCAAGCTGGTTTGTGACATCAACTGACGATTTAAATACCGCACTCTGTCAAAGTACTAAATTAAAATATGTTACCATATGTAAGCATTTTCATGATGAAAATAACATTTTGTGATATTTTAAGTGCACACAGCCAGATATGTGCCTTATAGATCCACTATAGGTACAGTGACATCCTATATGATGTACTGAATGTTCTGATCCCAAACTTTCTAAAATATATGGGATAAATGTGGGACAAATAACCATGTTAAGATCAGTTGTACAAAGTTAAATTCAAATAATCTGTTTGAAAATATTGTGTAATTTTTAGAGTGCCAGTTAACAATTATTATTAGTAATTAATAATTCATAAAGTAAAATGGTTCATTAGAATTCACATAATATCAACTTAGGCCACAATGCCCCACTATGTCAGTCAATGTCTTAACTAAACTGAACAATAAAATGGAATGCATTTTGTGTTCAACATACTTCATTTTGTTGTTTTCTTACACCCAAGGGTACATATACCGGGGGGTGGGAGTATGTCCCTTTGACCTGTTTTTCTTTTGACGGTTTTCATTCTCAGACAGTTTAAATTTGATTTAGTAGACAACTTGAGTCATTTCTACTATAAAGTTTTTCATTTTTGTAGTCTCATGAAATACTATATAACTATGTTTATAAACAATTAATGACAGCTATACTAGCTGATATGTTACTCAGGAAGTCACCCCATTATAACCACATAAATTAACTGCTTGGACCCATAATAACTAGTGTGAATGGCTTACAGGCACAATATCAAATCGAAAGCTGCCTTCATATATTTTAAATAACGGTCCTATTTTGACATTCAAAGATATTTTCTCTGACAAAATTTGACGCATATCCATCATTGTAGCTTGTATATAGTTGAGGAATACAAACATGCTGATAATATTTAATATCATTCCCAATAAATATTATATATGTGTCTTTGGGAGATTGAAATTTAGTTTTTAAAATTAATTCATTTCATTATTTTTAAATTAAGTTCTTAATTTTTTATTTTAATCTTCCATTTTTAAAGTCAATATACACAACATATTAAAATTTCATGTGTCTATCATTACTAATAAACTTTTACTACCAATTTAAACATTAAAGGATATTACTACTGACAGAAATCAGATCACAATTAAGTTTACTACATATTCTCTATATTTTTTCTCAGTATTGAACTTTCCACTGTGTCCAAATGATAATAAATCATATCGTATTATAAAGAACATTCAAAGATGAACTCACGATTAAGTTCTTGTCATGGGTTATCTGGCATTTTTTTGAGAGGCTCGACTATAAACAAAGCATCGTACTTTGTGTCACAGATTTTATTACCAGATTATCACCAGGGCCTCATTATTCAATGTGCACTGTCGCCGAAATACACACAGATAACCGCACTATAATGCTCAAATTCTAAAGAGTGAACAACTATCTTTAAATCAACACCTAGAATGCCAATTCTAACTCTTGTATCACCACCAAAAGGAGTAAGGAATAAATGCTCTAAAACTAGACTGTGACTACATTCATGGGCACTGAACTGGATCTAATAATTATAATCTGATTTCGTCTCATACTAGCACCATCATTCGGAACTTCTGCTATTTCTGCGAGGCAAAATATGCCTCAAATGTATGTCGATGCAATAATTTACAGAAAAATCACACATTTTGTTCGCCAGAAATTTCTCCGCCAAAAGGTAAATGCGAATTTTAAGACTTGTGATTTGTAGTTATAGATCAATACGAATAATAGCAGCAGAAGAATATTATTATTATTATTATTATTATTATTATTATTATTATTTTGTTATTATTACAAAGCCTCTAGAGCGATTGCGCCGGCACCAGACCTTCCACCGATGAAAGTTATTCCAGGACCTCCAGGTAATTTATTTACACTGTGTTGCCACCCTTTGAAGCATGCGCGGAATTACTCAGATTAGATGGCCAATAATCAACCATCAAATTTACACTGCTTAAGTAAATTACATTTAATAGACATCAATATTGCTTGAAATATTAATAACTTTCTTCAAATATTATTTTTAAATTGCGATAAAATTACCAATTTTTTATCAAGGTGATAAACCACATTCTATAAATTTTGTTCTGAAAAATTATAAACTTATGAATATGGGCAAAAACGCTTGTGCCACCTATATTTATTACACACGCATCATGCGTAACTTAAGGGAAAAATAACCATATACTATTTTTCTGTTATAAATTAGCAAGAAAATGTTTCTACTCAAGGCAATCAAACATGCATTAAAAATGTATTTATCTCCCATAGGTCCTCCTGGTCCTCCTGGAGAGATAGGGCTTCAGGGACCTAAGGGGGACCCTGGAGAAAACGGAATCCCAGGATCCATAGGGCAAATGGGACCGCAAGGTAAGTGTACATAAAATGTAACATTTTTAAGGATCTTGAAAATAATTTTTCATAACTCTATGTAGAAGTTTTGAAACTGGAAGTTCGGGCCACATTTCGTCTGAAATTGAGACTCCAGTAAACTGAAATCTCAGGATCAGAAATTGCAGGTTCTTTATGCAGTGACTCTTTCTATAGAGATTTGCACCTTTTGTGGTATACCAGCAAGTTCCTAACTAAAACATGGCTACCTTTAATATTTCCGAGAAAGGAGGTTGATAAGACCACTACAACATTAAGAGTGATGTGTGATTCCAGGATATTTTCATGAATATTTGCGTTGTCATGAAAGTTATTATTGTCAAAACAGTGCAATATGCAATAGGTGGAAACGAAAAAAGGATTTTCTTGCAGTTAGATCGCATAATTTTAATACCATTAATTTCATTATATGAGGCTACTGAACTCAACCTTATTCGAAATAACATATAAGTTATTTGCATTTCGCATATTTCTTTCTCCAAAAGGAAATAAAGGAATGAATAAATATATGTATCGAGTCCTTTTCTTATCTCATTGTATTAAAATGCGAGTCCTCTTCACATCATATTGTATTGTTATGTATATTTCATTTGTACTGTTTGTTAGGTTGTTTAATTCATGATACAGATAAGTATATTTTGTACTTTACCTTGTCCAATTCAAGTTCACTGTGTTCCTGACTAAAGACACTGATCTTTTTATTTTTGTAAACAAATAATATAACGCTAATGATTTCTCTAGGAGTTAAATATCAGTTATTAATTATCAATAGAAGTAAACATATTTATTAGGGTCTGCGTCGTGGTTTTTAGAATTATCCATACAAATACCTAGCCTACCTTATGCTTACTTTTGGAAGTTTCTATTAAGTAATTAAGTAATATGGTCTTTTTTAGAAAATGCTAATTGTGACCTAGGTCAAATAAAGGATCTTACAATCTTGTTAACTGGGAATATTATTTATTCCTTTGATAACATCTGAAGCAGAAATAAGTCTTATTGTTGTTTTCAGTATTTCATTTGGGCTGGAATTTATTTATTTAAATTATATATTCACTGGCAATTCAAAGTGCTCATCAGTAGTCTTCTTGGACAGAAGCATTAACTTGGAATTTTAGTAAATTCAGACAAGGATATCTTGGATTATGATACTGTGATTCATCAAAAGACTGTTGGCACGCCATCACACTTCTGGCCATTGGTATATTAGTCCATGAACAACTATAGATACATCAACACCTTCAGCGTTAGATCTTTTTTGGAATACAGCTGGAATTTAACTAGAACTTAATTCATTAGGACTGGTGATAAAACGTTTTGTACTATTTGGGATTTAATTTAAATTTCAAGCAATTTCTGGTTCTGACTTTTTTCCTGATTTTTTAAAATTTTTATTCAACTGGTTATTATTAATTTTCCAAATAATATTTAAAGACATTGCAATTTTGAGTTCGTTTCTTTGCTTTATCATGCAAAACGTTTTGGAAGTTTCAAATTTAAAGAGATACAGTGTAAAATAAAGTTTTACCGCAGTAGCAAAGGGTGAATTAATTTAAAACCGAAGGTAATTATGATATTCAGTTTGAATATAACAAAGAAAAAAATGCAAATATTAAAACCAAAAATTCCTGTCATTTCTTTCATTAATTAGCAATAAGATACAAATTGTTGCTCTCGAAAACATGTATGCACATACGCGCGCGTTTGCTTCTGTGTATGCGTTTATATCCGTGTGTTAATGTTCATGACTGTGATTACCATCCAATAGGGACAAACATATTTCTTTGATGATTATGTTCATTTCAATAGGTCCTCCTGGTCCGTCTGGAGCTATGGGCCCACAGGGAACAAAAGGGGAACTTGGACCTATGGGACCACCGGGGAATAATGGAATCCCAGGGACAGCAGGAAAAAGAGGACCACCGGGTAACGTGTTCAAATAAATTCATAATTCTCGTAAAATACAATTTGTTTCTTCAACGTGCGTGAACGTTTTTCCAGCGCTAATGTTAAAAAGAAAACTTGGTGGAGGGGGTCCCTAGGTCACAGTTACAGTCAGTATGTACATGTTACCATCTTCTGTCACAGTGACCTTTGTAGATGTTACTCTCTCGAGGAATTCGAAAGGCATTACATGTTGGGCGATGCAAGAGGTGGCCAAGGTCCACACTAATCTTGCAAGGGAAAAGAGCTTGTGAGCTGCCAGGAGGAGTACAGATGCGGTTAACTACAAGTAGTTCCGTGGAAGCTGCTTCAAATAGGTCAGATAAACATGGAAACACATCTACTCTTTCCCAAAAATGGGCATGGCAAAATAGTCGTTGAGGCAACCCTTCGCCTTAGAAAGTGTTAACATAATATTCCATCAACCTTGATAAACAGATTATTAAATCAATAGTTAGCTTTCATTTGGCCATCTTCTACCTCTCAACAAATCATTGCTTATCCTTTATTGAATCGTTTTAGAGAAAGCCATTACTGTAACCATCCAAGCATCCTTCGGAGTCTAATCTTAAACACGCTGAAGTTCATGCACAATAAATAAATGCAAAACCATGTTTGTTCTATCCAAACTCGTCCCGTCGATACCTAGTTTTGTTTATTTATTTCCTATATAGAAACATTTTTAAGAATTTATCCTTATGTATTTATCACTATCTACTAATGAAGCAGAGATAAAAAAAATCTATATGGATAGTAATATAGTGTCATTCAATAAGAAATTCTGAAGTTAGAAGTACATTATGAATAATGTGTTGTACTAACCTTCGGTTGAATAAACCTTTAACTGAATAAGTCACGACATAATGTTTTCAAGACATATTAATTTTTAATTCATGTATAGAACTGAAACTGTTATTGTGCAGGAGCTTACAAGATAAACTTGTCTGATTGGCATGAGCTAGTATTTTAGACAACTTTGAATAAAAACACTTGAGTTACGACGCACATATACATGCAAAAATGCTTCAGTTTTGCAGTTTGAGTGGCAATAGACATAATAATATTGCAATTAACGTCCGGACACGTCTTTGGCAATTTTGATAAAATTCTGAGAAGAAGTAAAAAGCAAACCTTCGTAGGGTAGAAAACGAACTATCGGCTAATTTGGCTTTCGGAAGCACGAACGCCACAGGAACTGACAGCGTATTGTGTATACCGCCAGCCTCTCCTAGAGGGGGTATAATTAAACGAATTTTTTCCACAGGTCAGCCTGGCAAACAAGGTCTTCGCGGCTGGAGGGGTTGGAGAGGTGAGTTTTACGAGTCTACAAGTTTTATGGAAATGATGCACAGCTGTAAGAACATTATACCGTAAAGTTCTTGATACACAGATAAACCTGCTCTCTTTCATTCTTATAACTTTCACACCATTTTGTTCGTCCTTGCAATATGAAAGTCACAGGTATGGTGAAAGATGTTATTTGTTTGGGTTTTTTTAATTGAACCATTTGATTATATTATGATCTATATTAACTGATTTTAATTAGCTTGCTTTATGGATTCATTAAAAACTTGAAAAACCAGATGACTAAAGCCCATTGGTTGGTTTTGGTTTGCAAGGCACGTTACACTCATGACGATGCCAACAGTCAAAGCTACGCGTATTATTAATAAGGCTCATGAACTTTAAGAACGTGATGTGTTGAAATGACATCACAGATTACATTTTTTTTCGCATCATTCCAATGTATATGTTTCGTTGTGTATATATTGTACGATATTGAAGGATATGATGCTTTCCTAGTGGAATATTGCACATCTTTGATATTATGCCTCTAGATTATAATATGAATTAAATCTCATTCTAATATTAAATTCATGACCGTAAACTATTCTATACAATGCATTTATTTTATTATATTTATCTGTAGCGGATGGAAGCATAGTTCAGATCGATATACGTCTAAAACATCAATGTATTGTATTTCAAACTTGTCTGATTCTAAATTAGATATGCTTTTGACTTCAAGGCGAGCCTGGCGATACTGGGCTCATGGGCCGCCCGGGGCCACCAGGTATAATGAAAATAACGGTAGCAATAATAATAATTGCTTGTCGCTGCGCTTTTCAGTGTCCGTTTTCTAAGCTTTCCATTCTTATCTTCCAAGCCAAACGTCTGAAGTGAAATTCAGTCTGTTCTTACTCACCTTTAGCAAGGCAGGATTTGATGGGAATTTACAATTCGATACGGGTCTTTACCTGTAATATGGTGTGTTCTGACGTTGTGACCAGAAAGGTGTTTTATGTTTAATTACTGTTCGAGTGTGTTGGTGACCATTGTAATAATCAAAAATAAGGAATTCATGCTTTAGAAATTAGCGCCAAAAATATATGAGTGGTGATTTAGGCAGAACTGTATTCCTGGCACAAGCGTTATAACACACTGGCAATTCCCCGTAAATGTTTCATAGCTTCTCTCTCATACTGCATTATAATAGCATTTATTTTACAAACGCTTTTCCAATATATTGCATTCTTTCGTGTACGTTTTAGTTCCGACAACAGTAAATAAGATACCGAAATACAATAGATTAATTGACTATACTTGTTTACTATGAAAGTCCAAGATAATGAAAGATAAGACAATATTCGATTTTGATACATCTGACACTCTGTCTCATCACCACTGAGCATCAGAAGACGATTTTAGTACTGGAAAGTTTGTTGAACGTCCATGGAAGAATTATAAATTTGAAACATCATTTTTCGTTTTGCCTACTAAAATACTTTACGCATGCATGCGATAAAGCCTCTGTAATTTATCTTTGAAATAAAAGTGTTTGGTGTGCTCTGTGGTAAATAATGCCCTACAGTCGAGAAAAGCCCTTTAAATAAGAAAACTTAAACAAAAAATTATTATATTCCTAATTTAGTTTAAATTAAAACTGTCATCTCGCCTTGGGGGGGGGGGGGGCCCATTTCAAAATTTCATAAAATCATTTTCTTTCAAATGTATTTTCGGGGATGATAACCAGGTCTGGCAATCTGCAACGCTCCCTTCCCTATGTGGCTACCTGCCACAAAGGTTTCCTCGTTTTTTATGAATACGCATAAACCAAACCACATCATCTACAACACCATGACATAATCTCCTTCAAATCAGTGTGTATGTGTGTGTGTGTGTGTGTGTGTGCTGCTAGTACCAGTTTTATAAGTGTATGGTATGACTCGGCCGGGGGTTCGAACCCGCGACCTCCAGCATCCTAGGCAGACTCTCTAACCACTTAGGCCACTGAAGCGGTCTCAAGTCCATGAAAGTGATCTTTTTATTTAGTGATAAGTGATTTTGATTAGTTCATTCAAAGAGCATAAAAGTTCATCTTGGATCAGCATTTTGCACTCGCGCTCGCAGTGATTGGTTAAGTTGGTTTATAAATATTCACGAAGAACAAGGAACTTATGGTAGATAACCATTTGTGAAAAATTACCATGGCGGATTGTCGCCCTTGACTTGCAACGCTGTAGGAATGTGAGTCAGATCAGTGGCGTCACTAGGGTTGGTGTCACCCAGTGCGGTAACTCATGGTGTCACCCCATAAACCTCCTTCCTGCACAAAAATTTAAAATTTTGTAAACAGTCATGTGCGGTAACTCATGGTGTCACCCCCATGGACCCCCTTCCTGAACAAAAGTTCAAAAATTGTATAGACAGTCATTTTTGTGTCACCCCCTCTGATGGTATCACAGCCTCAGTGCAGCACCTGCGGCCAAGCAAACAATCAAAACTTTTCATCTGTTAGGTGTAAGTACTGAGTCAGTACCGGCAAGAAGGTTGGACGAGATAAGTTTATGTAAGAGTTTGATCTGAGTGTTGAGTATAAACACTGAAGACCGAACGACCAAGAGGATTTCGAATATAGATTAGGTCAAAGTTCGGTCAGTTTGTTTGGTTTAAACTCGAAAGATAGTATGAAAAAGAGAATTGGGAGATTACGTGTAAATTTGATCTGAGTGCTAGGTATAAACAGCGAAGGCAGCACAGACAAGATAGTCCGATCTTAGTGAGCATTCCGATTTTTTCATCTAGTCCTCATATACGTACTGATTAGTAACATCATCATCATCAACAATAATAACAACAACCATTGGCTTCCTTTGACTCTCACGGATACTGGTTAAAACGAATGCCTTAAAAGACGATAGTGGTTGTGAAGTGCTATTGAGTTCAACTTAAAAATGTGTACTTTCAACGAACCAAAGAGGATGAGAGTAAAATATTGCCTGAAAATTAAATAAATCCAAATGAAAGTTTTCATCATCTCCCTTCATGCTTATAATTGATGGTCTGTGCCGAGAAGGAGATGTCTCGTCTGCTTCGCCTGAACAGTATATAAACTATCCTGGCAGAGCCAGTTAAGCAGGAAACGTAGGTCACGACAACCCAATATTCCATTTTGTCGGTGTTAACAATTGCGATAAATGTGAACACACAGACGAAATTGCATGATTATACTTGCAACATTGTCTAGGAATCTTAACTGCAAGTGATAGAGTGTCTGGAGTACTTGTCTGGCAATCTGAACTGCAAGTGATAGAGAGTATGGAGTACTTTTTCTAGGAATCTGAACTGCAAGTGATAGAGAGTCTGGAGTACTTTTTCTAGGAATCTGAACTGCAAGTGATAGAGTGCCTGGAGTACTTGTCTGGGAATCTGAACCGCAACTGTTAGAGTGTCTGGAATACTTGACTGGGAATCTGAACCACAAGTGTTAAAGTGTCTGGGGTACTTTGTCTTAGCAATTTTCATTGCTGAACTTATCAAGCTAAAATATGAGAGAGAGAGAGAGAGAGAGAGAGAGAGAGAGAGAGAGAGAGAGAGAGAGAGAGAGAGAGACAGACAGACAGACAGACAGACAGACAGACCTCTGTAGCGTAAACTTTCACTCGGTAACAAATTGAATGATTTCATTACACAATAAATTATTTTATATATTGCTCTAAGATAGAGGAATAAAACTGCTTTACTCTTTAGAGACTACGTTACTGTGTATTATAACGACTTCATTCCATCGACGACACCAATAAATAACCCATTATTACTAAATAAAGTACAGTGAAAACATCTCATGGTCTACCAACTATCTGCTTCTCACACTACACGTTGATGTGTCATGTGACCGCTTTACTCGTAATCATGATCCATTTTAGAATAGAAAACACCAACTTGCGTCTAAGATTGATTTTCGACCTATTTACATTGAGCGCAATCTTAGTTTCCTGATTTTGTGACATCCTGAATATCAAAGAAGAAACAAACCAAATTAAAAGTTTTGAAAATTTATACAACTGTGTTCCTTGAAGTGTTGCCAAAAATTGTACCTCTTAATATTAATAGTGTTGCCAAAAATTGTACCTCCTAACATTAATAGTGTTGCCAAAAATTGTACCTCCTAATATTAATAGTGTTGCAAAAAATAGTATCTGCTAACATTAATGGTGTCCTCTAATGAAAATTTGCACAAACGTATATTGCGCCGACACTTTGAAGCATCTTTTGCATTTGCCCAGACACTCTGACATCTATATCTGACTGAAAACGTATGTCAACGGAGTACCCCAAAAAATCAATCTATTTGAAGTAAATTATTTCAATAGGCTTCTTTCTACACTTCCACCTATCCCTACGCCCCTCCCACAAAGCATACACTAGAAGTGGAACGGGGACACACTAGCATCGTTAAAAATATTTTATTGTTATGTACACTGCATTTTGGGGTAAATTATGAGAGGCAAATATACTATATTCTTATTAAAACATATTTATGACTTGCACTAAGATGCGAAATAGTCCAATATTGCCATTCTGAGTATTATGGTAAACATTCTTTATAAAGGTCAGAAAGCCAGGCGAACAAGGGAGTACTCTTCTATTTCAGAAATAAAATCAGCTCTAAAACACTCGTGTATGAACAATCAGTGTAATACACGTATATACACAACCAAACTAATAATGAGGACTGAAAAAAGAATTCGTGGAGGAGACAAATTTAATAAGCGCACGCATTCAAATTGTAAATTTTGTGAAATATATACAAAACTGAAACATTGTTGCGCACCTACTTTTCTTCGCTATACCTTCTTGGAGAGGGTCTTATTATGAAGCAACTGTGCCAATTTTGTATGCACGAATTGGCTTGATGACACGTTCCTCGCTGAAATGCGCATTGACAATAATGCTTCCCAGTATGAAGACTCATGCAGTAAGCGCTTACGGCAAGACAGCAAAGCATGATGGTGTATTATGTATGCCTTACACTAAATGGTTTTTGAGGACAAATACTAGAATATTGACAACATTATCATAGTATTTATGCATTAATGGCTCCAGCAGGCCATCCAAGGGCTACATAAAAATCTCCTTTATTACTTGATGGCGTTTTAATAAAAAGATAAGATTGGCCTTTGTTTGTTTTTGAATGTGTCCTGATCATTATACAACTATCATTTTTGTCTTCCAGGTTTCATAACCAGGTTAAAGGCCAACTAAGGTCAGATGTAGCATGATACGAGACTTCTGTTTAACTTATAATATAAAGAATACTTTTTTTGTATAGGTAGTAGCTATTGTAGACGTGAAAAGAAAACATTCGACAAAGTCGTAATAGGAAGCTTTAGAAGTCTATCAGTTCATGATAGCTTATACTGTAATTGGATGTGCTTACCCATATGGTACAGACGTAGTCTGTTAGTTCTGGATAGATTATACTGTAATTGGATGTGCTTACCCATATGGTACAGACGTAGTCTGTTAGTTCTGGATAGATTATACTGTAATTGGATGTGCTTACCCATATGGTACAGACGTAGTCTGTTAGTTCTGGATAGATTATACTGTAATTGGATGTGCTTACCCATATGGTACAGACGTAGTCTGTCAGTTCTGGATAGATTATACTGTAATTGGACGTGCTTACCCATATGGTACAGACGTAGTCTGTCAGTTCTGGATAGATTATACTGTAATTGGATGTGCTTACCCATATGGTACAGACGTAGTCTGTCAGTACTGGTATATATTCTTTTTACTACTTTTGCACATATGTGATCGATAATATGGGTATATATATATAAGGCGGCAGAGCAGCAGGCAGGCAGCAGCAGTATATAAGGCGCGGCGGTGGCAGAGTATATATATGGCAGCAGCAGCAGGCAGCATATATATGTGTGTGTGTGTGTGTGTGTGTGTGTGTGTGTGTGTGTGTGTGTGTCATTCAGCTGAGATGTTGATCAATGTAGATACCAAGATTTTTTCTTTTTAACACTAGACACGTCTAGTTTGAATAAGAAGAAAATTCATGTTGGTAGATATGCGCTACTTTGTTCCGATTATCATTAATTTCGTTTTAGAGGCGATAAATATGCATTCTGGGTGGGTTTTAACCAAACTTATATAATCTTGAGTCAATTTGTTTATTATCGATGGAATCAAGAGATTTACCAGATCAAAAGGCTGAGTCATTGATAAACAGTAGATAAAGATGAGGCCGTAATCTAGATTCTTGAGGAACACCATTTAAAAATTTTGACATGATTCAGAAGTATATTTACCAGTGCAAACAACCTGGCGTCTCTTAATGAGATACGACGTGAGCCAAGCAACTGAGTTTGAAGAAAACTTGAAGGCTGATCGTGTCTTAATGAACAACGAATAGTCAGCCAAATAGAATAGGGTTTTTTGTTTGTTTGCTTGTTTGTTTTGTTTTGTTTTGGGGGAGTTGGGGGGGGATGGGGGGTAATGAATCAAGATTGCACCAGTACGTTCACTTAATTCGATCGCTATTAGCCACTGGTCTATAAGTTTCGTCAAATACAGTTTGACATGAGTGTTTCTGTCGAAAACCTTACTGTTTTTAATGGAAGAGCTGTTATTTGTTAACACGTCTGAAAAAATGTTTGCTTACATGTTTTTCAATACTTTTTGCAGATAGAACATATATGGGGCGATAGTTAGATGGGTCATTCTTTTTCTCTTCCATTATGAATTCCGAATACGTTTTCTAATTTCAATGACTCCGGACATTTACAGGAAGTGATACCACATTAATGACTTCTTTCAGTGACTCAGAGATTAAAAAGCCGCCATTTTCAGGGTTTTGGAGTGAATTCCATATAGACCGTCTGATTTGTTAGTGTCTATTTTATTGATAATATGAATAGTATCAGTTATCGAAATTAGGGGGTTATTTATACTAGCATGATCAGGTACCCTTTCATTCACGAAGGCAATGAGTTTGCATATGTTAGGCTCTGTAAAATTAGACCTGTCAAATGTTTGGGAAATATTAGTAAAACAAAAATAGGTACGGTTAGTTTGTAATATCGTGTTCATCAGTATAACTAGTGTCATTAACTATAAATACACATGGAGTTAGATGTACTGGCGTCGTTAAAGTTTTCGCAAGTGATTTCAGATGGATCAGAGTTTGAAGCGATGTCTTTTTTGAAAATAAAGATCGCTTGCGTTTTCCAGTGTGTGATTTGATTTTGTTCCGCCATAAACGATAATTTGTTAGCTCTTTACATTTATGATAGCGATTTTGTTTACTTTGCGTCTCAGAGATTTCGTGAATATACCATTCTGGTTGCTTTGATCGTTTAATTTTTTTTTATTTGTATGGGAGGGTGTTTATTTAGAATAGTAAGAAAACTGTTCCGAATAGACCAGTCAGGGTCTCTATTAGAGAAAGTAAATGAGCATAGTTTGAGATAGTTCATAGAGGAATTCATTTTCAACATTTTTTTAAGTATCGGTATTGCATATAAAAGTGCGAATTGTTTTTCTTTGCGCTCTGTTGCTTAAGAGTTGCACATATGGGATAGTGATCATTAATAGGGAAACGGTACGTTTATATCGTAGAGGTTATCAGGGTGAGAAATGTAGATGTGATCTATCAGGGTAGACGTACAGGCTGTTATTCTTGTTGGAGAATTTATTACCTGTATAAGGTCGTGTTGTTGTAACATATGTAACCATTTACGGTTATTATCGGAGAGGAAATCAATATTAATGTCTCCTACGATTATTACTTCATTGTTAAAAGTTAAAGCAACATCTAGCTCGTGTCCAAACTGGAAATGGGTAAGCAGAGAAAATATAAACAGATTTACTGTTGAAGGAACTTAACGCTGTCCTTGTTGATTATACTGTGGATATTTCAAAATCAGTTCTTCTCTTGTGTGCTACACTCCTTGAAACGCACATGACTGTCATTCATCCCATTCTTTGGCGTTGATCACTTCTTTCCAAAGAAAAGTTGCGTATAGAAATATTCCAATTACTGCAAGGTTGGATTCATATTGTATTCATCATCACCACAAATATGACACTTACAGCAATGTAACTTATGGTCGATAAAAACACACTGAAAAAAACAAAACAAAAAAACATATCGACAATAATTTCAAGACATATATTGAATGCATGTGTGAATCGTTAAAAAAATCAAAATATACT
>JAECUM010054727.1:0-17956 GCA_016617855.1 Megalonaias nervosa
TTTTTAGTAAAACAACCAGAGGAATTAATACCCGTCAAAGACCTTGATTCGTCCGAGCATGCAATAATTGTATTTGACGATATTCCGCTAAATAATGAATAAGATTAAGTCGTATTTTTCATTATCGCATAACAAAAAATGTAATTCGATTGATAACGTCGACAGATGTATTAGGAGAAATACGGGATGTTGTATATTATTTTCTGGACTTGATAATGCTGATGTGAGAAACAGTGCAAACGAGCAAAGCTGTGACGTAACGAAAGAGAAATTTATTGAATTATATCATCAAGCGACCAAAGAGAAATACAATTTCGATTTATTTGATAAACTAGCGGATGAAATGTTTCGTTGTTGTATTGACACGTATCTATAAGAAATTTCATATCGCATACTAAAATAAACAATGGATTATCATTAAAAAAATGAATTAATAAAAAAACTTGCAGCATCTCTAATTGGTTTTAAGAAAAAGGTGGAAGAAGCCCGTCGGGGACAAGTTCAAGCAGGAGAAACAGCCGCTACATTTTTGAAACTTATTACCGAAACAGTACTTGGCAAACGACCAGAAATATCTGCTTTATCTCCAGAAGAACTAGAAAAAATGAAAGAAAAAGGGTTGTTAGGTATACTCGGAGAAAGATCAAAAGTGGAAACTAAAAATAGTGTAGAGGATCTTGCAGGACAAGTTGAATTTGACAGATTAATAAACAACACTCTTGCGCTACAACATGCTTTTGCAAGAGTAAAGGTTAATCAAGCTGAGTTAAGAAGGTAGATACAAAATGTCTCAGGGCACACTAAGGAATTAGCTGAGACATTGAAGATATTCGAAAATGGTCAAATGAAAAAAATTGAAAATTTAATTTTAAAAAATTAAAAGAAAATTCTACATCTGGTATATAAACTGATAGAAGAGTAGAAGAAGCTAAAACAGAAGGTGAAATGTTGGCGATGATGAATACTATAAGAGAAGTAATTATTGCTAATGTTTTACGCACGACAGCACTACAGTATAGAACTGGGCTAGAAGATTATAATGGAATTTCAAAAGATTATTTGATAAGTACGAAAGCTAACGAGATAGAAGATTACCAGGGTAAAGAACTGGAACAGGAGTTAAAGTCTTTACTTCACACGCCGAACTGGTTGACCGACTTATCTTATTAATATCATCAAAAGTAGCTGGTAATACAAGTACAGAAATCGACGGAGAGATCGTGGACATATTAGATAATCTTAGATCGTGTGGATTACTAACAACAGACGAGTATGAAATTTTACATGGTGATCTTATATAAATGTCAACAGCACTATTGCTTGACTCGTCAAAACCCACAAAAATTAGCGCAAACGTTTCTGTCCACTATGATCCGCCAATAATACTGGATCCCGGTAGCCAGTATGAAATCGGATTGATTTCCGCCATAATATGGCATTCTATGGCAAATGTAAAAACAAACGTCAATGACGACTTTACATTTAATTCTGGTGCTTGGGTGTCAGTCAAAATACCACAAGGGGCATATAATGTAACTGATTTAAAAAAAAAAAAAAAGATAAGAGAATTGCTAACAAAATACACAACCGCAGACAATTTTGAATTAACCCCAAACTATAATAGGCTACGAGCCAGAATCACATTCAAGACTATTTTGATGATCGATTTTTCACCAGCGACTATCATCGCATCGTTGCTAGGATTTAATCGTCGACAGTATGGCAGTGTTACAGAACAAAGTATATTGTATGACGGAGATCTTCCAGTTAACATTACAGAAGTAAATACAATATTCATCAATTGTTCTATTGCATTAGTCTCTTACTCAGCCAAGGGAAGTCAAGGTCAAACAATCTATAGTTTTTTGCCAGATGTTCCTCCTGGATTAATGATGCAAATTACTCCTCGACAAATAATATACTATCCGATTACTCCAAAAAATCAGATAACCAACATAACAAAGCAACTAACAGATCAATGAGTACGACAAAAAGATCTTAACAATTAAATTGTCACGTATTATTTACACTTACGCAGGACGTAAATTTTGTAAGCTTAATTTATTAACATCGATGAGACAAAACAATGTTTATCGAAGAAATATTGCTGGTGGATATTTTGGAAATATATTTACATAAGTGATCACGAATATCCCAGAAATTGCACGTAAAGTAGCACCAATTGCTCTTGATGCTAGCAAAGCTTTTGCAACGGGAGCATCTAGTGCTGCATGCACCGTAGTAGGAGAAATATTCGCTGGTAAAATTAAGGGCGCAACACATACGGTGTCGGAAATAAAACGAGCAATATCAGACATTGCACCAACAGCGGAAACAGAACAAGCTATGATAGCAAAAAAAAAAAAAAAAAAAAAAAAAAAATAAAAAAAAATACTGCCGCCACGCGGTGAGGATAGGTACGCTAGTAAACAAAACAAGACGAAACTTGAATTTGTCTCAGATTTAGCAACTTTGTGTGGCGATTATAAAATAAAAATATCAGTTAAAAATTATCTTGATTTTGGTGAGTAATATGACACTGACAATGCAACAACAGAATTCGAGTATATTGAATACCTCGCTGAGAACTCAAACTAAAGCTGGTCCAAGACAATTTAACACAAGAGACGAATATGTCTTCTTGCTGCCTCACAAGGCTATGCTAGAAGTTCGTGGTAGGACATTAACAGAAGCTGATGGTGATATTTTAGCTGGCGCAAAAATTGCGCTAGTAAATAACGGCTGGAGTTTGTTTAAAGGTGCACGATATCAACTAGAAAATCAAACAGTGGAGGATATTGATAGTTGGTTACCGGTTGCAAGTACAATATTGAATATTGTTTAATTTTGCCAAGATTATTGGAGATCAGGTGCAACAAATATGATGTGGTTCAAAAATACAGGACTTAGACAAGCTGTTGGAAGTGATTTTATTTTAAGCGGTGTGTTTGCACAAGGCGCTGCCGCTGCAGCAGATGTTGTGACAGTTAGAAAGTTCTTATAGCGAATGGTGGAAGCCTTGGAATAGCCGCACCAGCTGCAGCTGCAAACGCGCAGGACTCCAGAACTTCGTTGATAGCAGCGTGCAACAACTTTAGTATAACACCACCAGCTGCAGCTGCTGATGGTGAAATGATGCTAGATTTAGTCAACAAGTCTTTTGTCAATATACGAAACGGAAAATATAACGAGGGATATATCAAGCGATAATCTCTTGCAGCAAGATCACAACAAATGACAACGATGTTGCCGTTAAGCCCAATATTTGGATTTTGTCGCGACTATCATAAGGTATTTCGAGGGCTGAAACACACTATAATATTAGAACGGGCAGACCAAAATAGTTGTTTTATTCGAGTTGGTGGAGCGAGTTGTGATTACGAAATTAGCACTTTGGATGCCTCAAATTGTTGCGTCGGTGGCTAGTTTAGCAGAAATTAATACAACGTTAGAGGCTTTTACAAAAAATGATTTATTTTCTGCAGCAGAAAATATATCAAACATGTGTTTCTAACGCAATCGATTACACATGGCGTATTACAGCTACTTCGAGCGAACAATTACCAAGGCATGTATTCGTTGTCTTTCAAAAAACAGAACGACTTGATAGCCAGCTAGAAAGAAACGCCGTTTTTGATAACGCTAACGTAAGGAGAATATTTGTCAGAATAAACTCTTAACAATACCCAAAATGAGCGAGCGAATGTAATTTTACAGCTGGCGCTGCAAAATAGTTTTACTAGAGCGTATATGTACCTGATTGAAGCGATGCAAAAATATCAACACGCTGACAACGGATCACAAATTAACATTGAAAACACTCCGATCGAATGATTAATTCAACCGCAGAAATAGAAGTAACTCGGACGCTTGGAGGAGTTCCAGATGATCCTTTGAACGTATTTGCTCTTGTGTCCAGCGTTAGATTCTTGACGATTGACTCAGTCAAAGGTAGAATGACTGTCCAAGTTTAATCTAACAAACGAGTATAAAATGAAAACGGAATACACAGCTTGAGAAATATACCTAACACCCGGTCAAATTAAAAAAAAAAAAAAAAATATCTTCAGCGGTTCCCAAACGTAATTCTGTCTCTGTAATGATGTCCCCAAAGACGGACGCCGCCAAAGTGAAAGTAATATTAACTCAAAACCAAATCAATAGGCTATACCAGGGAAAACCATTCATCCTTAGGTTATCCGTTGCACATGTAAAATTTATGGCAAAACACGGCGGATTTTTGGGCCAGCACTTTCTGTAATTTTACCAAAGATTATACCGGTATTAGAAACACTGAGACTAGCAGCAGCGTCAGGGGCAGAATCTGGAGCAACTAAAAGGGCGGTATCAGGCGATAGAATCAAACATATTTTATGTAACAATAACTAATATAATGCCAGCTAAAATGAAATCAGCGACAAAATCGCCAGAGCCAAATCTAAGAAAAAAAAAAAAAAGAAGTCGTCAGCGAAAAAATAGGCAAAAAAAACCAAAACAAGGATTATTCCTTTCGCTCCGCTGCTATCAGGGTTAGCAGGCAGTCTAATTCCAAACCTGCTAGGGATACGGCGTGGACTGACTCTACCAGGCACCAGAAGTGGTTGACGTCACCGCCGTTGAGTAATTTCGAAATTATGTGGTGATTGAATGACATTGTCGGATTTCGTGGAGTATATTCCAAAGACGAATTAGATAATGTACCAGCAGGCGGTTCGTGTGTTGTAAATATACAAAACTTCGATGATGGATCCGGCACTCATTGGGTTGACGTTTACAATAATAATTACTTTGATTCGTTCGGACTACCTCCGAGTGATCTTATAAAAACAAATATATTTTTTTTAAAAATTTAAAAATAAATTACTCGTCCAATCAACTACAGCCGGTTGGAACATCTTCTAGTGGTTATTATTGTATTATGTTTATCCGACAGATGTCCCAGCCTCAATTTAAGTTTTTAAATTTATTTTACAGTTTGACAATCAACCTTCTCACTTTAATGATGAGATTGCAATGAACTTTATCCAAACAAAGGAACATGTCAACATACTGTCGCGAATGTAAAACTACGACAGAGAATAAAGATGAGACAACTGAAAAAAAAACAAAAAATAACAGCAAAATGTTAAACAGCATTTGCGCTGTTTGCCGTAGAATAAAAAGTATGTTTTTAAAGCAATTATCAGGAGCTGGAATGTGCCCTGACAATGTCAGGGAGGTTAGTTTAGTAGTTGATTAATTGACGAAGATAAATATTTTTGTCGACGATTAAAAAATAAAATGAAATGTAATTGTAATTGTGATAAAGATCTTTGTATAGAACAAGATACAATTGTTACATACTGTCAATCATACAATCGACGTGAGCTAATTGGCAGTGGCATTGACATTCACAAATTTATTGGAAAATTACCAAAGCTGAGGAATGGTTGGACATTGCCTGGCCACAAATATACTGGGCCGTAAAATCCATTGGACAAATAGTTAGAAGGAAACGATAATCTATTACCAGGACAATAACCATACAATGGTGTTGATGCAATAGCAATGCGTCATGATAGTTGTTTTCGTGATAACGAACAAGATAAGCAAGGCTGTGATAAGGTAATGCTAGACGTACTTAAAGATATGAAACCTGCAAATATACGAGAACGATTTGATAGAAGGTTAGTTCAAGGAATGATAGGAACGAATTATAAGTTAGGTCTTGGAAAAGAATTGCATGATGATCTGGCATCAGAGCTACATAAACCTAAAAAAAAAAAAAAATCCACGACGTTAGGTTGTCGCAAATGCCGTGATATCTGGGCGATAGATTTAGTTGATGTGTCAAATCTTGCTCAGTTTAATGAACACCAAAAGATATCATTTTAACAACATAGTGTACCCGTTGCAGTTAAAACAGGAACATCGATCACTGATGCACTAAGACAAATAACAAGTACAGAAAGAAAACCAAACAGAATCTGGACTGATCACGGAGCGGAGATTTTTAATAAAACATTTGAGCAGTTTTTGGAACAAAATAGCATAAAAAATATGTTACAGGAAATGTGGGAAAAGAGTTGTCGTAGAAAGATTTAATCATACACTATACGAGCTGATACATAAACATTTGACAGCTAAAAGCACATATATATTTATGATCTTTCACAAATTATTAACAAATATAATAACACAAAGCACAGATCAATAAAAATGTCACCAAGCGATGCAATTAAAAATCCGATTCTTGCAAATGAAAACATGTACCGCAGACATCAATTTAAAGTTGGTGATAAAGTTAGAATTTCTCTGACAAAAAGAGTATTTGAGAAAGGATTTACTCCAAACTGGAATGAAGGAGTATTTATTGTTGACAAAGTTTTACTGACAATTCCTGTAACATATGCGGTAAAGGATTTTTCGGGCGAGCCAATAACCGATAGTTTGTACGAGCAGGAACTACAAAACACTGTGCAAGATATATTTGTTAATAAAAACGTTATTAAGAAAAAGGGTAATAAAAGCCTTGTCAAATGGCGCGGCTACAGCGATAAATTTAACAGCTGGGTTCCAACTCGGTTGATAAAATAATAGTGTCATAAATTTCCTCGTACTTACGCTTGGCAGATTTACATTTTACTGTATAACCAACAGAGTTATGTTTTTCTGTGATTATAACATCTGTAAAAGTATCGTCCGCGATTATATCAGCAAGTCGTTTCATCAAGTTCATATTATAATATATTTTTATCTTCGACTAATGCTTTGTAATTTGATATATCAACTTTTTGATGATATTTTATCTCATCAGTCATTTATAATTATAAATTAGCAGTGCGAAAATGTTTGTCGGGATATAGTTCTTATTCTGTCAACGTTAATGTGATACAAGGTGATTCTAATAAAATTCTGCTAACAGCAGCAGAAAAAAAAAATTAACTTAATGAGAGCGTAGTAGTAACGCTAAAATTTAACAAAGATGATGTTTTAGTGTTTGCTCACAATTGCCTAACTCAAAACGAGCTGGAAAATATAATTAATTGTCGTATTTGAAGATGATTCTGTCAAATGTTGACATTGATGTTGCTGATTTTGTTCTGCCATCTGCGACATATTTTATTGTTGCAGGATGAATTTTAAAATGTTTTGCTGCAGCTGTTACCGAATGAAATCCTAGTTCCTCACCTGTACTAATGTTATATGATATTATAGGTTTAGCAGAATATCTGAAATTAATACCACCTCCTCGTCCTTGTCTGATATTTTCTTTAGGCGTAACAAGTTCGACGTTTTCTAGACGATTGTCTGTTTTAATACCGTTGACGTGGTCTATTACTAAAGCATCGAGTATAGGTCCGTTAAACGTTTCGTAAACAAAACGATGTGATGAATAATTACGTTACTTGTTAGTGCTCCTCTAACAGTTATTCTAAGATAACAGCTTTTGTTCATAAAAGCAGCAACTTTTTTCGTTTGGATATTTCGAATAATCCCGCGATCATGAGCCTCATATAAATCAAATACGGGATGAAGTTGAAATTCATCTTGCAAAGACAAGTTTTCAATATTATCATCATTTATATCCGTTTACTCTATAAACTCTTTGTCCAGCTGGTATATCTCCGCAGAACAAGTATAAATACAATTTTTCCTAAACATTTCAACTCTCTCATCATTATCACCTTTAACGCTGATCTTATAACCAGCTGGTGTTGATTTACCGAACGGTTTTCCGTATTTGACTTGAATCAATGAACATAACATATTCCCCATATAATTATTATAAATCGGAAGGACATGATATTCTTCCTGTTCCTCTGCCGTCAGTCTTATGCAACTCAAATTTTGTGTCATTATAATATAAGCATTTTTATAACTCTAATTGATTTTTCAACTAGCGATATCAATTAAATATATAAAATGTTATACAACAATGCTGAAATTGCGAGATATAGTCAAAAAGAGAATTATAGGAGAACCTACAAAAACAGCTAACGCTTTTGCAGGATTTGATAACAATTATAAATTTGAGAATTAAAATATTGTAGCAAATTTGTTTCATCTCTTATATCCGAGTGTAATGCGAGAACTTGCAGTACATACAAGTATCAAACTAATAGTACAGTACCATGCTATTTTTATCAAAGTTACATAATACAGATGTCAGCAACGAGATTGCCGAACCATATTTAACAGCTAAATCACGAAACATGTTAGCTGGAACAAATATTACCTCAGTTGCCGATGAAATACATCAGGAAATAAACAACAATTGGTAGAATTTACTGCATCAGGATCATTTTGGAAATTTGAGGTGATGGAGAAAGTTTTATTTCACACAGCGAGATATAACGTACTTTGCGGTAACTCTTACGTTGACTTGCCTCTAAAAATTGAAAACAAAAAGATGTTGCGTAAACGTAACGAACTCTGCTAACAGATGTTTCCAATGGGCTATTCTCTCTGCAATGTTTCGAGCAGAAAAAATGCTGATCGCATCGGCAAGTATATTAGTCATGTATCAAAATTAAATTTTAGCGGCGTTAACTTTCCAGTTGCAGAAAATCAAATACTAAACTTTGAGGGCACAAAGTGGTATTTCAGTTAATGTGTTTAGTCTTGACGAGCTTGAAAATGTTTATCCCAGATAATCTCAGAAAAAGCTACAGAAAACACAATAAACTTGCTATTTTGTAAAGGACACTAGGTCTGGATAAAAATCTTTAACGGCCTAGTTGGCAGACAATATAGTAAAGATAAAAATAAGAAATATTTTTGTTATCGTTGTTTACAAGGTTTTTCTAAGGATGTAAAACTGCAAGAGAATGTTAAATAATATGTCAATGTTACAAAAAACCCCAATGCCAAAAGAGAAAGAAAAAGTTTAAAAATTTAAAAATTATAATAATAAATTAAATATTCAGTCTGTTATTTATGCTGTCCTCGAGTGTTTACTTGTTCCTGTTGGAGGCGCCAAAATGATCCAAATATATCAAACACCAGAAAAATACAACAACATGTTCCCTGTGGAGCAGCTCATAACGTAGTGTGTTGCGCTAACGACAATTTTTTCAAGTCCAATACAATTGATTACGGGTAAAATTCCTGCCGTGTGGTTACTAAAAAATTTAATAGATGATGTTAATAAAATTTTCAACAGATTATCTAAATCCGCCAGAATAAAAATAACACCAAAACAAAAACTTGATTTTAACGAGGAAGTTAATTGTCATATCTGCGAAAAACCTATGTCAGGAGATATCGTGGAGCCGCACATAATAATTGTAATTTGAAATTTCGTGCGCCAGATTTTATTCCTTTGTGTGGTAATGATTGTCATATCATTGTCGATGCATTTGGTGATGAGGAAATTAAATCTAAACTAAAATTAAATAATGTAATAAAATATATTCCAAACAATGTTGAAAAATATATGTCAGTTACGCTTGGCAAATTACGTTTCATGGAAAGCTTGCAATTTATGGCGGCGCCCCTGGATGAGCTTGTGAAAGGTTGTAACAGTTTTGGTAAACTACGAAGTTGCTTTGGTGTGGATTGTGCCCACTTGACAAAAAGGTGTCTTTCCGCACGAGTACCTCGACGACTGGAGCAGATTTGATGAAACTTCTCTTCCTGACAAAGATAAATTTTACCCGCAAATAAAAGGTGAAGGTGTATCCGACAACGAGTACAAATACGCACAAGAAACTTGGAATAAATTTGGTTGTAAGACATTTGGTGATTATCATGATTTATACTTGAAAACAGATTTATTATTGTTAGCTGATGTTTTCGAAAATTTTCGTAAAGTCGGTCATGGAAATTATGAATTAGATCCGTGTTGGCATTTTTCTGCGCCAAGATTGTCATGGGATGCTCTGCTAAAAACAAGTAGGATAGAATTGGATCTCTTAACTGACGTTGATATGTTGAACTTTATTGATAAAGGGATTCGCGGCTCAATTAGCGTTATAATCCAAACATATGCGGTAGCTAACAATAAGTACCTAAAAAAACACGATACAAATTTACCGTCAAATTATATTATATATTTTTACGGTAATAATTTATATGACTATGCAATGTCAGAGCCAATGCCGTGCAGTGGATTTCATTGGATAACTCCAGATCAATTTCTTAAAGAAACTGAAAAAGATTTACCCAGAAAAATCACTAATGATTTTTCCAATGTTAGTTATTTTGTTGAAGTTGATCTTGATCCTCCTAGTTCGTTACATGATCTAAATAACGACTATCCTTTTTGTGCAGAGTCAGTGATGATCGATTAGAGTTTATTATCGCCTTAACAACAGGCAATGACAACATCAAAAACTTCGATCGTTAATAAACTAGCTCCAAATTTACTCCGGAAACGAAATTACGTGATATATTACAAAAAATTAAAACAAGTAGTCGACCGCAGCTTAGTCCTTAAGAAGGTTCATCGCGTGCTAAAATTTAATCAATCTCGTTGGGTGGCAGATTATATTCATTTAAATACCAAACATCGTGCAATTGCTAAGACCGACTTTGAGAAAAACTTTTTCAAGTTGATGAACAATTCAGTATTCGGTAAGACTATGGAAAATATCAGAAAGCAAGTTAATATTGAAATTGTAAATGATGTAAATCGCAGAAATAAATTAGACAACGATGACGGTTTTGTCAGTATGAAAATATTTAATGGAAATCTTGTTGCAATACCGCGACGAAAGACACATTTAAAATTAAATAGACCGATTTATGTTGGTGCAGCTGTATTTGATATATCAAAATGGTTAATGTACAACTTTCACTATAGTTTTACGAAGATAGTTTGGCCAAATTCGGAGTTGATATTTACTGATACGTACTCACTTGTCTATAACATAAAATGTGAGGATGTTTATCAAGATATTTATAATCATAAGGAGTTATTTGATTTATCAGATGATCCAGCAAGAAATGGATTTCATGATCCAGCTAACAAGAAAGTCATCAGCAAGAAGAAAGATGAGTTAATGTTTGTACCAGTTAGGGAATTTGTTGGACAAAGAAGTAAAATGTATGCTGTAATTTTAGATGACAATAAACTGACAAAAAAGCAAAAGGTATTCCTCGCGGATACTTAAAAACGTGTATGAAATTTGATGATTTTAAAGCAGCGCTAAACAATAATGTCGGCTTTATTAAAACAAATGTTATCAGAACAAATCATCACAAACTTGAACCAGATAGAATTATTAAACGTAGACTAAGTAATTTTTGACGACAAATGCTATTGCGAGGACGGAATTAATACGATTGCGTTTGGGCACTATGCTGGTACCAAAGGTGATATATTCGATTAATTTTGTCTAAACTTTAAAAATAATGTTCGAAAATGTAACGTTAGGAGATGGAGTTAGTAGCATTAAAAAAAATTGTTAATGGCCAGCAATTATCATTTGAATTTAGCGATGAAATTTCAGGTGTTTGTTCTAGTAAATTTGATATAATGAAACAATCACTTATTAAATCAGATAACAGGAAAATATTTTGATTATCCTGAAAAGTTACGAGATGAGCTCAAGTTATAGTATGATAATCCTCTTGATCCGATCAGTCAAGAAAAATATGCCAAGATTAATATTGACTTAAATCGGTCGAAGGCTTTTGCAAAAGGTTGTAAGTATTTTGTCAACAGGGTAGTAATGGGAGAGTTATTTGAATGTCATTGAGAAGTAAGCGGGAAAGTTACATTTTATTTATATAAGCACGATGATGAATTATTTCTGTTAGCTACTGTTGATGTTCTAGTGATAGAAGATGAACTTCTTTAAAACAGATAATTCTGTCTTCCTTGTATTTTGACGGGAGATAACTCGTACATTAAATTGCATAACATTGACCCTATGGTTAAAAGGAGAGAGTATTCTTGCATTACGTGACCGTTGTGATTTTTTTATTGTTTGTGTGAGTGAATCAGTATAATTTGTAACAGAAAATAATATTTTACTCCTCTTAACTGATAAATTTGATGTAAATTATCTTGCGTTTATTTCAGTAGGTTATATAGCTGTGCAAATTCCAAGTAAGTTATTGACATTCAGCTATGTACACTGCGACAGCTGTTTCACAACAACATCCGGGAGATCTGTTTGCTCCATTTATGTAGTCTTTCCTCATACAAAATACACTGGATTTTCTTTATTCAACGTATTTATGAAACGTGCGTAAATTTTAGATCCATGTTGGATTTTTAATGTAGCTTTAACAATTTTCAGTCTGTCTACAGTGAACATCATTACGTACTTAATAACAATTTCCAAAACCTATGTTTGTAAGTGGAGTGCATAGCGCATGTGGTAGAGTGTTGAATTCTCGTACTCGAGGTCTTGAGTTCTATTCCCGTGACCGGCACATTGCCGGCGGGGCGTTATGATGCCAGATTTTTCTAGAACAGTGGTGGGCTCTGCCCTAAGAAATTTCATGTACACTTCCTACCATGTTGAACAACGTGATGGATGATGTTTTGCACTCACTCAGGGGTTTGATTTTTTTTTGGGTGGGGAGTGTACATCAAATTGAAAAAGTTAGCTCTCTGAGTTCCTAATATGTCGTTTCGCACATTATGAATTCGCCGGGGAGTGTGTCTATCAAAATTGGAGCCCCTCAAAAATAAATAGTAGGGTGATGTGAGCTCTTTTGACCTTGTGACCTCACTGAAGGGTACCCCATACAACGACATTCAGAAAGAATGTTCGCCTAAAGAAACATTCGGATGAGGTGCCTGTGGGCCATTGTAGAGTGCCACATAACCGCCATAAAAAGGCAACAATGAAAATACTCTTAGGACCTCGTAGCAAATAATTTACTGGCAATGAAGGGACCCCGTGGAATGGTAGACCGACCATCATTACTGCTGTTTATCTTTTGTTTCAATTCAACATGGTTGTAAAATAATTTTATATAACATTTATTAATATCGTTATCAAAAAGTACATCAACCATATTATCAATAAATAACATTGGATCAGTTGTCCATCATATTATTCGCTCATCGTCTTCGTCAGCTAACAACCATACTGATCCGTACTTGCTCGATAAAAGATAACTAACTTTTTTAATACAACCGCTATTATATATTAGGTTTTATACCAGTATATTTCGAAGCTGATTGTATTGAATCAAATCGTTAAAAAAAAAAAAAAAAACCCTTTTAGTTAGATTAAATCTAACACTTTATATTGGCTCTTTGTAATAATCCATATTATAAAATATTTATAATCTCGAATATAAGTTTGTCTAACATAGATCAGAGACCCCCTTACCCCGACAAAACATATTTTGTCAGAAAAGCCTTATCATATGAAAGTCATCATTTTGAGCTAGAAAAGGCTGCTGAAAAAAATGTCAGCATAGAAGGGTTTTGGAGAGGTAAGGGGGTCTCTGAGATATAAACCTTATATTCCTTTACTACTGATGATCTTGATTTCGTGGTAGTGGTACATGAGATGAATAATTCCAGTGCATTGTCCATGTCTCATGTTACGTCTAAGAATAAGGAAGGAGAATAATTAGCGTACAAAAGAACCACTTCTCCGGTATTACCATCGCCTTGATGACAATATTACAATTGTATGAAAGACGTTTGTTTGATGAACCTGATTATTTGCACTGAAATGCAGCGGAGAAAAATACTTTGGGAAAGATTGCATTACCTCTATTTACGATCAATTTCTTTTGAAGCATGACAACCAATAAAAGCTTTTCTTCTGATCAAATTGATAGGTTTGCACCGGCACAGCATAAGGCTCGCATGTTAATGCTGACAAATGTATCTTATTTTACATTGAGAAATACATAGCATGCTTTAACTGCGCAAATATCACCATGCATTGCTATGTTGATTTGATTTGTGCAACTGTTGTTAGTATTCAATATCCGTTTATGCAAATCGAAAAGATGGGAATGCAATAAAACCTTTAAGTATTCTCTGTGACTAATCTAGAATTTATTTTGATTACTAAATTATCATAAGTTTATGATAACGATTCTTAGTAAAAATATGTTCTATTATGTGGGTTGTACATTCTATCTCCATCTATTCAATACAAAAATTCATACTGTAATGGTGTGTGGTTAAAGATTCCGAATGGTTCGATCTAACGCATTTATAAACGTAGCTTATTAACTTTCGAGCAACAATCAAGGATTAATTAACGTGTGATTCAAGTGAATCCGTTTGAGCAAAGTTGATCTAGGTCAAATCCTTTTGACATTTTGCGTTCACAAGACTACACACAAAATGACCTCCTTTCATACCTGTGTTATTATGCTTTTAAATCAAAACCATTAGAACATATTATGCCCCGCTTAATTCAGATACCTTCATTTACAGTTCTACTTTTAGAGTAAATTTTGTCCATTCGAACGACAAGTATCACCTCAATGCATGCTGATAGTCGTTTTTTTTTTTTTACTGTATTGCGTTTGTACCAACAATTGTTTAATGCATGTTTGCATTTATGGGCGTTTTACGGCAGATCAGCACAATAGTAGCTATATGATGTGTACTAAAGATAACGTTTGAAAACTGCATGATAACTTCGACCAAAGGAGAGCCAGATAGGAAAAAATAATATTGGGCCCTTAGCTGCATTTGCTTACGAACTTCGAGATACGGACTGTTCAATTATTGTTTTTGGTTTTGCTCTGTTAACTAGTCTACTGGTTTCAATTGATGTACACATCTTGCACCGGTATGCATGAAGCGCGTCGATAAATTTCAAATGCAATGAACAATCATTCCTAGAACCATAAAACTATGAAACTAACGACGCACCTACCGATCTAGTGCCGAGCAATACCGAATTATCTTCGACTAAAGCAATGAAAATAGCACTCATGATCTACTTGACTACAGAACTGTTGTTAACCATACAATTAGCAACGATGCTCTGCCTTTTTTTACTCATTTGCTTTACACTGCGATATGGTATGGATTCTACCAGTCAGTCATGTCCGACTGTCTGATGTTAACACTTGTCTTCACCGATTAAGCACAATCAATCTAAAATGTCTGAAGGTCACCTTGTGGTTAGATCAAATTTGAATATAATGTTAGGGAGCTATCGAACGACTTTTTTCTTGGCCGATCTCGGTCTTGTGGAGGTTGATGGTGTTTGATAAGGGTCATCCATGTCTGGCTCAAAATCTCTTTGGAGAACCTATACCATAGATGCGTGGAGAGCGTTGGGACGCACACAACGTCTTCAACACCTTGAAATGTTTGAATCGTTTCATGAATTATTTTTTTCTGGGGTAACCTCTCTCACCCTATACAAAGAGTGCCATTTAAAGAGAATGTTTACACAGACGGACAGACAGACAGAGAGACCGACAGATAGATAGAGAGAAGAGAGCAAATATACTTGAATGATGGAAAATATATATTGGACAGGGATACAAAGAAAGATATGGATATAGCAAATAAGTACAGTTTTATTGCTTATGAATATAGTTGAGGGTTAATTAAGTCATAAATGTTTTGTAGTATTTGTTCAAATTATGTACATACGTACACTTCATCGTAGCATTGTGAGATGTTAGAACAAACTATGAAATATCAATACTTTTGTTTATAAGATATGGCACAAGTAGTTGGCCTTTAGTAAATCCATCGTCATCCATCTCTATTCTTTTTATTTTTATTTTTTTTAAACTCTAAATCACTTGTCCTCCTATCCTTCATTTTGCTTTATATCCTTGCCCACCACCTGTATATAACTTCTTAACACTATTTTAGAAGCAAGAATATTCTACCCACAACAAGATAAAAAGAGGTTTTGTATTAAAAAACAGTTGTTCGAAATACCTCACTTAGTTAATCAGGAAATACTACGAATCTCAGCATTTAGCCAAATAAATGCACTTAGCCACCATCCTAAATATAAAAAAGCATACTTCTAACCCTCTTTATGTCTACAAATCAGTATACATATATTCGTGATAATAATATTTTTGCTCAATGCTATAGTAAACATCTCTGCTTTCTCTGAAATCTTTTTCCAGTTTTTGAGAGTTTTTGTAGTTTAGAGATTTAGCAGGTGCTTGACCTTAAAGTTACTATTATGCAAAAACGGTATTTGCATGGGGCTTTCAGGGATTAAAAATAAAATATAAAAATATAGAGTGCTGAAGCTTTACTACTACTGCAATAGGAAAACGGCCATTATGATACTACACTGGTGATTGACTCTGCTTACGGATGTTACACCTGCAGTACTAGGAACGGTGTGATCACTATACTATCCATGAACGACCCTCTGAACAAGGAAAACCTTAACCCCGTTTGTCCAGAGACGTGCTAGGATATTTACCGACAACATCAATTCTGTAATTACCGATTGGTTTGTAAAGTTTCAGGTCACATGTACCGTACATCCATTCGCCATGTTTGCGTGCCGGATATGTGCGTAAAACCTCCCTGGTAAAGATCTTTGGCCTCAGTCGAGCCAGTTTTATTCAGGGGTTGGGAAGTGCTGTTGTATTTTGAAATACACTATGTGCTTAACTGCGGCTCTCATTTTCTTTAACATTACTCCTAAGATTGATCACCCAGAACGTTGAACATTCCTTTCCATTGTTCTCTATGCATATTATAACATTCCTTTCCATTGTTCTCTATGCATATTATCACCTTCTCTTTTTTAAGTCTCACACCATAATAATAATGGTCAATTCCAACTGTAAATTGTCACGCATGCATTTTGAATCGGGAATAAACATTATAGTGCGTCCTGATTTAAATATTCTGGTTGTTTCCAGAATCTATATACACGGGATTTGTGGCAGAACGGAGTAAAATGTATAAATCATGCTCATTCGGTTATTCGTAAAGCTCAAAATGAAGTTGTTGTTTTGGTTGGGAAAAATGATTTTAGTCGTGATAGTTCAACTTTGCCAGAGGAAGTCGCTTACGAGATTATGGCACTGGACACTCTCTTGTTACGTATGTTCGATGTCTAAAGTGTGGTTATTTGTGCTCTGTTACTGCGTGTTATTGCTGGAGAAGGTGGATACCTAACAGTTATGACCGCTTCTTCTTTGCATTGCCTAAAGCAAAAAGATGCCATTCTACAATTTTAGGCTTAGGTACACAACATACACATATGGTTCGAATGGTGTGATGTTTGTGTACATATATACAAAAATGTATAATCCACACTTGCAGTACTTCCTTATCTTTCTTTCCTTATCACACTGTTACAATACCTCTGGTCAATTTTAAGTAGTTTAAAGAATATAGAAAGACTGAGGTAGTTTTGTTCAGCAACTCACTTCAATGACCAATATTTTAGTGATAGCTGCATATGGGTTTTGTTGTACAACAGATGATTCAGTACCACGTGACCAATTTGTTCTGTCGATATTTGTTTCATCATTTGTGTAGTTTGTTTCCAAACCTCACCAAAGTGATTATTGATTTTCACAATAGTCACATATGGGTTCTTTTCTCCACCTGTTGGTTTCTACCACGTGAATGTGTTCGAATTTGTTTTTGTTTCATTATTGATGGCGGTTGCTTCATCATCTCACTACGGTGACCCATGATTATCAGATAGCGAAATATGGGTTTTATTTTCTCCCTGTTGCTTCTGCACCACAGGAATGTTTTTCTCTGTACGTACTTGCTTCAATGTTTATCTAGTTTGGTTCCGCATTTCACCATAGCGATCCACGATTTTCTCAATAGTCATATATGGCTTACTTTCCCTACCTGTTAGTTTTGACTGTGTGTGAACTTTCTTCATTATTGGTGCAGGCTGGTCTATCACCTCACTACAGTGCCCCATAATCTTCAAAACAGTCAAATATAGGTTTTGTTTTCCAGAGTTGGTTCTGTATTATTTGCTTGAGGTGGTGACTAACCCACTGCCTCAAGCCAAGTGATCAGCCATTTATGATTCTACATAATACAGCCCTCAGCCTCAGCCCTCAGTCTAAG
>JAECUM010054729.1:0-34326 GCA_016617855.1 Megalonaias nervosa
TAATAAGACCAAGGGTATGCACAGTACCGGTTAGCTATTAGTAATACGACCAAAGGTATGCACAGTACCGGTTAGCTATTAGGTAATACGACCAAGGGTATGCACACAGTACCGGTTAGTAATTAGGTAATAATACCAAGGGTATGCACAGTACCGGTTAGTAATTAGGTAATACAACCAAGGGCATGCACAGTACCGGTTAGCTATTAGGTAATACCACCAAGGGTATGCACAGTACCGGTTAGCTATTAGGAAATACGACAAAGGCTATGCACAGTACCGGTTACCTACTAGGTAATACAACAAATTTAAATTGTGTGTGTGTGATTACTTATCATAAACATTATTTCAAAATGGAATCCGCCAAAACTATAGGCCGATTGTTCCAATTTGTTAAACCCTCATCTGATGGAAAGTGAGTTAAATATGAAGGTTTATAGTGTGACTAAACAAAATTTATGGCAGATTTTTGTATATGTCCTTGGACATTAGGAAGGAACTAACAAATTAATGTAATAATGGTAAACGACAATGCAGTTTGTATAGGTAAAAAGGTATATATTGTTATGTTTTAGTGCTTACGTACTTCCTGTTATGGTGTGGATTTTGATGCCAGCATTAAAATTGAAGTGACCCTATATAGTTCTATGTCCAGTTTTCGGCTTTAATAACAGTGTAATAGCCATCTTCTAACGATAGTCTGTTAAACATATGTTATAAAAGGGTATATTCGCCTTTGGCTATTATGGGGTGCTGATTCCATATAAATCTAATATAGTGGGTTTACTCAATATCAGAAATAGTCGTGTGCTACCAAAAAACTTTCTTTAGCGATCTATATGTGATATTGCACATACTGTTGCATGAAATAGTTTGTATTTGAAATGAATATCTTGCATGTGTTTATGTATGCGTACTTACTTTAGACATTTGCTTGCATTATGAGAAATCACAGAAACGCCCACTTCATTATTATAGGTCAGTGTCTAGTGCCATTGTAAAAACTCTTGAAATACGTTGTAAAATGTGAAGACGAAATTATGATTAAATCGCTTACCTTGACTAGTATCAAATCCTCCGAGATATTCTGAGGTCATAAACTGTTGCGTAAGTCCAGTTTTCCCTACCCCTAATCCTCCAGTGACCAGGATCTTGTAGGGAGTAATAACATCCAGGGGTGACACTGACCCCAGACTCTCATGCGATAAGGAACTTGAAGTATGCGAGGACTGAGATAGGGGAAAGACCTCACTTCCGGTGGAGACCACACTATTCGTACTACGACTACGCAGAGAATCACCCCTGTTCACGACAACTCCTTTCGAAGTTGTTTCGAAGTGTCGACACATATAGAAGTCTGTATCCGAATGAAGGTTGTATCTGGAGGGTTCCGCCCGTGTCATATGTAACGACGGCTTTTTGTAGGAATTTCTCGTTGGCATACTGCTAGTTCGAGGACGCAACCCTTCATCAAATTCATAATGAATAACATTTTTAGGCTTTTTAAAAGACGATGCCCGTTTTCTGGGGCCTGTATCCAAGCTTAAGTTGTTCATTCCGCTGAAAAGAGGGCTAGGAGAACGTAGAATTTTATTGTTTACAATTTTTCCCGAGTCTCCATGACGCGCGTAACTTTCCCTCTGCATCTGAAAATTTGATGCTCTTCGGTAAATGTTGACAAGTTTTTCTCAAACAAGTTTAAATATAATTTTATTATCCAGCAAAGTGCTTTTCCAGACTTAACATTTTAATTCTTTTCTCTCCTCTCCATAAGATCAATCCCGCTGGTGAATTATACGATAAGTTAAGAAAACTAAATACCACGATCGAGCAAACAGATATGTGGCCAATGTCCTCGTTTGTCATCTCAATACCAGATCTTTCTCTTTGACGACAGAGTTCATATATTGCGGAGTTCAGTGTAATCCTTAATTTCATAAATAGCTTAATGCCCATTGGATAAGAACAACCAGCAGGGTTTTCCCACCGAACGATCGATGTCGCTCTCAGCAAATCCAGCCTCCACTGTGGCGAATTCCTCTCTCTAGTACCAATAGCATTTTAATTTACGTATTGAAGTAAGACTAGTATTGATTCAACATTTACTGAACAAAACAATGACAAATATCGATCTTTGGGTCGACGAAAAGGGTATGTTTTCCCTGTGTAATCCAGTACTGTCGAGTATATAAATCAATTAATTCCGATATAAACATATGCTGGCCTCACTTAGAAGCTGGTCAACAACGTCATTGGAATATTTACACTTCACAGCGGAATGTTTACCGTGTAAAATTAATAACTTTTATACAAGTATTTCATTCTATTTTTTTTTATGACACATGTTTTGGTTGTCGCAATAGCACACACACAATTATCCGCACACTGTTTTTATGCATGTGTAATGAACATTCGATTCCATTACTTCAAAATGACCTATGACAATATATGAATTATTATAGAAAACAAATTTTTGTCAGAGAAAGGTGCATGTGAATTAAGACAGTTAAAGTTAGTTTATGGTTGATTGATAAGTCTGATATATTAATGGTTGGATGACGTGATGGATACATTTTTGGGGGGATAAGGATGTGAAAATAAGTCATTTCTACAAGTATTATGGGAGATGCGTTGGAAAGGACTAAACCGGAGACTATAGGTATGTATGCGTGCAAGCATGCATGTATTTATGTAGATAGGTACGTACGTATCTGACTGTGGATTAATGCTAATTTGTTTTCTAAATATATTCCATTATATAAAATGCACTACAGCGCATCCAAAGTGCATAAGTTGAATTTAAGACTCTATCAATACTGAAATTAAGCTTGCGATCTTTAGTTAAGGACAAGGACAAACAAACTGCCTAATGCGCTGCTTTCTTTTATTAATAAAAGTAGTTATTATGATAATATTGTACTACCTCTTAATGCATCACTATCGTCTTACAGTTTGTGCAATCAGATATGCCTTTAAAATATCTATGCATCAAATAATACAATTCCATATCTTAAACTGCGTTGATACAAACAAAAGCGCGTAATATTATTTGCGAGTTGCAAGGCCACAAGATGAAATACCATTTTAACGCAGGTTAGTTTTGTACATGTTTGTATTAAGCAATATTGTTTCTGAATGAAAGGTAAAGTATTAAAGTGGCAGATCATCGCACAGGTTTTCGTAAGGTTAGCTTAACTGGACTGGCATTAATAAATTTATCATACAGTTTAAGAGAATGGTGAGTTGCCGGTGACCTAATGCATTGCAGTGCATTACATTATGACATATAAAACTTTTAGATCGTATCTCATCAAAACAAAAAGAGGATTTGACCGAATTGACTTCAATATTTCAGTATTATTGACACGGCAGCTACAGGGAATATGTCATCAAATAGAAGCTAACGGTAGCAAGATACAATATCTTCAGCAGAATATAATTCCTTACCTATATGGGAATGCAGTTTCCATTTAGTTCTCTTGGGTAAAAAAATAATGTTCGTGTTTCTTTCTGACGCTATAACTACTGTGGGAACAACATTTATTTGAGCCCACATTAGTATCTGGTGTCGTCGTAACTGAGCAGAAAAGGATAAATAGAGATAAACAGTTTTATTAATATTTTTGTTATGTATAATGCACATGTTTTTTTTAAAAAAAATAATATATTATACTTTGATATATTATTGTCTTAGAGTGTTTTGGAATTTAAACCTTTTGGATACACCGCATTATGACGGTGAATCCAACAGGTTTCCTTTAGCAGACGTTCCATCTCAGAATCAGCTATAACAATAGGTTGAAAGGAGAAATCTTGCAAAGTATGGGAACTCTTGTTAAAATGTGCGGCAACATGAGATGAAACTGATTGATCGATATAACTTTTTATAATAATAATAATAATAATAATAATAATAATAATAATAACAATAATAATAATAACAATGAGGACTTTGTATAGCGCCTAATCTTTAGAAGCTTTAAGCGCTTTACAACATTTGTCAACACTTAAAAAACATATATAATGATATGATTACAAAAATAACACAAGCACCACGAAATTAGAAAACAGAAAACATGATGTAAATATTTAAGGTAAGGATACATTATTAGGTCTTTAAGTCTGTTCCTGCAGTTGAAATAGGTGGGTTTTAAGAGAACTCTTGAACGAGATCACTGTCTTTGTATCTAAGTTCAGTGGGCAATTCGTTCCACGTTGCTGGGCCCTGGTATGCAAAAGAGCGTTATCCATATAATTTCATTTTCATAGTGGGAATAACGAGAATACTAGTGTCAGAAGAGGAGCGTAAGTATCTTTCTGGTGTGTACACATGGGTGAGGTCGGATAGGTATGTTGGACTGGAGCCCATCAGTGAAACGTAGCACACAGAACAAATTTTGTGTTTAATTCTGGATCGTATGGATAGCCAGTGTAGGGTACAGAGCAGGGTGGAGGCGTGCTCTGATCGTGGTACTCTAAGGATGATCCGAGAAGATGTGTTTTGAATTTTTTGAAGTTTCTGGAGTAGATATTGAGACGAACCAGACAGAATTGAGTTACAATAGCCCAGTATTGAAAGTACTAAGGAACACACAAGTGTTTTAGTGGCATAAACTGAAAGATACTTGCGAATGGAGCTGATGCGTCTCAGCTCAAGATATGCAGCCTTGCATATGTTCATGACATGTTGGTGCAATGTGAGAGTACTGTCGACAGTAACACCTAGGTTTGGTATTGGCTGTGTGAATTTGATGTTGGTATTGCTGATATTTATTGTCTGAGGTAAAGGATGTGAATGGGAAAGTCTTTGTGTTGTAATCAGAATGGCTTCAGTTTTATCATCATTCATCTGCAGCTTGTTACATGCCATCCATGATTTCACATCAGAAATGCACCTCTCTACACCTTGGATGGTAGCATCAACTTCAGTTGGGTGGCTAGATTTGTATATTTGGGTGTCATCAGCGTACAGTTGGTGAGACACTGGATGATGATCTATAACACTTGAGAGCGGCTGAGTGTATAGAATGAAGAGAACAGGTCCAAGAACAGACCCCTGTGGAACACCACAACATAGATCAACTGGGCTGGAGTGTATTTTATTTGCGGACACAATTTGTGTCATGTTGACCCATATGACTTGAACCACAGTAAGGCTGTATCATGAATGCCAAATACATGCTGGCGACGGTGAAATAATATATCATGATCTATTGTGTCAAATGCTGCAGATAAATCAAATAGGGTGAGGACTGTAATCTTTCCTCTATCCAAAGCAGAGAGAAGGTCATTAACTACTTTCAGAAGAGTCGTTTCAGTACTGTGTCAAGGGCGATATGCAGACTGTACATTGCTAAAAAGACTGTTTGAATTCAGATGAGATACAAGTTGGGATAGAACAACTTTTTCTAAGATTTTTGACATGAATGGGTTATCAGAAACTGGGTGGTACTTCTTTAAATCGTTATGGTCGAGTGTTGGTTTCTTCAGCAGAGGCTTTACAATGTCAGTTTTGAAAAATGATGGGAATACTCCAGATGAGAGAGAGGTATTATGGCTGATCTATGTTGGTTCATACGTTTAAATATTTGTTGACTGGTTTGTCCAGTATATTGGATGCCACATTTTTTGCATGTGATCAAATAAATAACATTTGATGTTGCACAATTAGTATCACAATGCATGTTAAATGTTTCTTTCGTATTATTACTATTGAAAGAAGTATTTTCATTAATAAAAGAACAGTGCGAACATCAAGGTCTATTACATTTAGTTGATGATCCCTTTTTATATCATTTTTTTCTAGTTTAGAATTAATTAGGAAATCTTTAAGATTTTAGTCCTTTTATAAGCAAGTGTGGGTTTGCTTTCGTGTAGCGATTTAACACTTGCTTTACATGATGACCCGTCAGAGTGCATTTCTTACAACGAACCATTCAGTGTTAAGCACTTCATGATAGAGTGTTTCGACCTACAACCTACGCGCGATCAGTACTACAATGTCCATGACATGAAGGAACTGTTTGATACAATAAACTTCACTTGTATTATAGAATTCCTGAAAGAAGTAAACATTTATTTTAAGCTATAACTTTTATGCCATCACCTTTGGCATTTTTATGTAATGTATATACCGTGCCTTATTTTCAACAAACTTTTTATCTGTCTTTATTAACATACGCCATTTACATTCCCCTTTGATCGGGAAGCTTAATCTTATCGTTTACCTTTTAACTATTTGGTTTTGATATCGCTGGTCGATATGAAACCTTTTATCATTTTTAAATGATCATACATATAACCTTTTGTATGGCGCTAAATAGCCTAACAGTGCTGGTGCGCCATAAAAATACAATCAATGAATCAATCAATTAAGCTTTACATGATAACTTAATAAATTCCAATATTTATTGATAATCTTACCTATTTTAAGCAAACTTAGATTATATTCAGTAACAAAAAGAATGATATCTTCATTTCTGTTTTTTATTTTTTACATTGTAAAGGTTCAAGTTGTGTAAGAGAAGATACTTTTTGCAAAGCAGTATTAATGATGTCAATAGGGTAATTTCTATTTTTTTTTTAAATGCTGACCTAACTCTGTCAAAGATGATTTAAAACAGTGTCATCCGAAATAATTATTCTATATCTTTTTGCTTGACTATATGGTATCCCGGTTTTACATGATTTAGGATGACATGAAGAATATTCAACATACTGATGAATATTCGTGTTTTTAACATGAACCATGGTAGTAATGTCATTATTTTCATTTTTCACGCCCTCTACGTCCAAAAATGATACTCTAGTTTTAGACACACTGAATGTAAATTTTATTGTTGGATGTAATTTGTTTAAACAGTCTATAAAATAATAAAGGTCTTCTAATGAATAACTCCAAACCATAAATATATCGTCTAAAAATCTTAACCAAACATCTGATTGTAAGAGGCATTGATTTAGAAAGTCATTTTCTAATTTCACCATAAATAAAGATGCATAAGAAGGTGCCATAGGACTACCCATTGCTGTTTCCAACTTTTGGAGATAGTTTGTATTACCAAATTGAAAAAAGTTATTTTTGAGCACAAGTTTTATCAAATCACAAACATGTTCTTTTGATAGTTTACATGTATATTCGTGTTCTTCAAGATAATATTTACACGCTTCGATACCATCATTGTGTGGTATATTCTTGTAGAGTGAAACCACATCAAGTGTAACTAGGAATGAATTTTCAGTTAGTTTCGGTAAAGATTTCAATTTGGATTCACCGTTATAATGCGGTATATCCAAAAGGTCTAAATTTCAAAACACTCTCCGACATTCATTAATCAAACCTTTTTTGAATTATCTCCCCTGTTTACAATTAATTAAGAATAATTTTATATTATTCTAATTTACAGAATAACTTAACTAGTGAAAGTATAAATTAATATCATAAAAATAAGTTTACTAATTCTTTAAAAATGAAAGGGCATTTTGAAATTAATTCTCAATATATTATGATTAATTATTTATAAAATACTTATTTATTTTATTATTATAAACATTATGCAGACCATACTTTTTTCTTATATAATTTGAGTTCTTATGAAATATTGATCATTCGTCAATAATATATCAAGGTATAATATATTATTAATTTTTTTTAAATGTGCATTATACATAATAAAAATATTAACAAAGCTGTTTATTTATATTTATTCATAATTTTTTTTATATAGTTATTAATAGAGATATATGTATCTTTAAGATCCAGTTTTATGTATCTGCATGTGTTAAGAGATCATTTATCTGTACTGTATATGCATATTTCTATGTCAATTATTCGTTAAAGAATAAAACAATTAGGTTAAAAATGTAAGCTATGACTTCATCTTGTTTATGTGATATTGTTTTTATCATTGATCACTTAGAAACAGAATCTATTTAATGACGTAACCAATGATACTGAATTCAGTTTCAATTCAGTCTGATGAAGCAATAAAACTAAACCGGTCACACATTCTACGTGTTGGTGTTGTCTATTATATATATATATATATAGAGAGAGAGAGAGAGAGAGAGAGAGAGAGAGAGAGATCTTTTTAATCTAAGTTTAATACCAGATATTAGTTATCCTATGGTACAAAACACGTGATATTTCAGCGAGTGCCAGAACCACAAAATAAAACATAATTTTTGTACCATAAGATGACATATATCCGGTGTTGATACAAGAAAAGAATATTTTCTTTTTACTATATACCAAATGTCACTCTGAATCGAAGTTTTAAAGATTAAACTCTTTCATCGGCAGGTAAGAGTTAGAGGGGCGCAAGGCGAAGGGGCGTTGACTAGAGCATTTGTTAAATTAATTAATTTATTTATTTATTTATTTACTTTGCAGCTGAAATTTTCGATGTATGTAGCCTTCACCTTAGTGCAATGGGAATTCGCAAAATTTTTATAGATTGGGTGGATGGAAGAGGGAGGTTGGAAAATGTCATCAAATCTGTCCTCGGTAGCAAAGTTTGGTACCACTATAGAACATTGCCCCTTGTGCGGCTCAGCCTCCAGCGTCGCCATTGTTCTTCAGTTCCCCTCTCCCCGCCCCCTCACCTTGTAAATTGACCTTAGTGTTAGTAGTAGTCACAGACTGATCATAATAATATCGACTATTAAAACGGTAGGTCAGTCATTACCTAATTTGTTACAATAAATTTTATTTTCGACATCTGGTAAATTATTTTACTCAATCTGATCGTAAAGATAGTTGATAGAGCTTTGCAATGTAGGGTTTCTAATAGAAGACAAGGCAGTAGAGGGGACATAACTTCGCAAATGGAGTGATCGGTCGCTAGCCAAATATACTCTGCAAAATATAATCTTCCATGCTCTAAAGGCAACGCTGTCTAGAAATTTGCTCTCGCTCACATAATGGTCGTTACTGTTGTTGCAAGTGCAACTTCTCTTGGCACATGCAATCAAGATTCGTAAGGCATAATGGGAAATCTGGTATTTTTACATGTCCAATTATAATTATGAAACTATTGCAGGAAATATTTTTTTTATATTATATTTTAAATCCGCATAACCACCTTCAACAATGTACCCCTACTAAATAGAAACACAGCAAATAATTTTCCCAGTTGACAGAAATTGGTCATCTGCTTGCCAATGAATGTCACTAGCGTATCCGAGTCAGGGCATATCGTCTCGCTAGGTAAGTCGAACAAAAGTGCAGAAGAAGAAAAAAGAAATAAATCGATTGAAATCTGTGCGCTTGTTTGAAGCACTATAACAATATCACTTTCAATCTCCATTGCAATGACTTTTAAAATAAAACAAGTAAAATGTAATTTTAATGGCATAATGTGTTTTCATTATTAATAAAATGAAAATATTGAATAGTTATGACATTTACCTATTCCTTAGACTTCAGACTCAAAAGTGTAAACTTTTATCACTATCTGATTAGAACTGACTTTCAAAAATGAAAAATGAAAGAATATACAAACGAAATTATGCTAAAAGGCACTGGCCTAATCTGGAATTTATTCTAGACATTGTTATTTGCCTACTGTAAGAATGTAAAGCAAGAGTCAAGAAATTTTTTATATGGCCACTCTCCATGAAACATGAGGCTACTCTATTTGTCTATCTACCTAGCGTCACGTGTCTACAGAGTCCCGGAATGAATACTTTGAGACAGAACACGCTGCAATGTACCAAGTACTATTAATAGACCGGACTCCAAGACCTGATTGTTTAATTACTTGTGTGTTAAAATTTTAATTCTTTTCATTTCATTTTTGTATCATTATATTTTATTATGATGATGATTATGTTCACGGGATCTGATATTTTTGAAAGAAACATCGTGTTTATTTAGAACGTAAATATGACTCTCGGTTTGCGTAAGCATTATTTTATATTGCCTACTGGATAAACAACAGGCGTAAACGATTGGTTGTGGCCAAGGTCATTTCTAAGCATATATGATTACATCGTGTACTGCGATTGTTAGATGATGAAATAACCACGCGTTCTTCGTGCGTGTGCATGAAATGACGTTTTGGTTCGGTCTAAAAACACTTAGGTCCCTGTGAAATAGTCAGAGTCGTTCTTATACCTTGAGAAGAAGGTATTATTTTTCTTTACATCTGTAGAGCTCGAGATGTGTCTTGTTATAGATGACAGCTATAGGAGTTCATCTACTTTTTAAATAATTTATTTTTCCCGGGAGAACTACACAAGTGGTTTAGAACAAAGACATTCAGTGAAATTCATTCTGAATTGGAATAGTACAGTACAAATTGTGGTTCAACGTGAAATTCTGGACATTTGTGTAAAGACTTCACCTGACGTCATTATCCTCCATCTTGGAACGTCATCAAGATTCGAATATGGATTTAGTTAAAATTATTTAGTGATAGGACTTGTATTTTTTCAGTACTAGGATAAATGTTTGGATTTTCTTCACAAACCGTAAGTCCTATTTCATATTTTTACCTTTTCACCGTGTTTTCTAGGGAAATAAATTATTTTTGTTAAAACTTACAATGCTTGTTGTCTTCACTCTTTTCTTTTGTTACTTTTGAATGAGCCGAAACGTAACACACTGATAAACTCCTCTCTTTGGACGAAGAAATTAGTGGACCATATCAAGTGTATGGCTGACATTGGTTATGGCTATACCAAGAGTGACATTCAATATATGGCCACAGATTTTGTCAGGTCCCTAAGAAAGCTGAAAACTCTTAGTAATAATTGGTTCTATGGCTTTTCTAAGCGATGGACGGATCTTAAAATGGTAAAAGCCCAGAAGCCGAACATCTCTAGAGCTAAATGTGCATACATGGATGTAATTCAACAATAATTCTGAGAAATGGACGAAATCATCAGAGAAAATGGGCTGATGGGATAATATTCCAATATCAACACGGATCATATATTACCTAAGACTGCATGTGCAAATGACAGTAAGGCACAGGCCATCACATCTACCCGACCTGTAATATTACCATTATTACTGGAGCTAATGCCACAGGAAATCAAATATATCCTTTTAATTTTTTTTCTCGGCAGGCGATGGATCATGCTGGATCTGCTCGCAATATGGCACAACAGTGTGGTCAGACCCGCAATATGGCACAACAGGGTGGTTAGACTTGCAATATGGCACAACAGGGTGGTCAGACTTGCAAGAAGGCACAACAGGGTGGTCAGACTTGCAATATGGCGCAACAGGGTGGTCAGACTTGCAATATGGCAGAATAGGGTAGTCAGACTTGCAATATGGCAGAAGAGGGTAGTCAGACTTGCAATATGGCAGAATAGGGTAGTCAGACTCTGTTATCTTTAAGAGCTACATTATGTATCATCTTTCTAAACATGCCTCCATCACTGAAGTTAAAGATAGGACTACGAATTCGATAATGCTTGATGGACATAAATCTCATTTGTCGCCGATACTAACCGAGTGGGCAAGAAAGAAGAATGTAGTTTTTATCGTGCTTGCTCTATGCAGAAGACATCTCACCCAACCCTTAGATGTTGTAATCTTTGGCCCCTTTAAGTGATGCTACTATAATTCCAATTTTTATGAACTGAATGCGTTTCTTACGTTTTGATTGGATGTAAACGGTCACGTGATACTGATCTGGAATTTTGTACACATCGATAAATCCCGCGGACTACTTTTGGTTCCCTGTTTCAAGATCATTTGATGTGAAGTTTTATCTATATCAACGCCTTACACCCTAATAATAACAACAACAAGCTCCCACCCACCCACTCCTGTGATTTTCGATCAAAAATGACAAGTCACAGATTAAAATCGACCATTAGAAGTTAAAACAATGTAATTGCATAGATCTTCTTGCACTCCAACACTCACCCCTTTTGCCGACAAGGCATATGGCAGGCATCAGAAGCCATTCTTCGGAAATTATTGCATTTCACCTCAACAACATGTTACAGCAGCGGTTATTAAAGGTCAGGGTCATATTCAACCAAGGGATCGCACTAAAAATGGACACAAATTTGCTTTTGAAAGACAGAAATGAATTAAAGTAACAACGAAGTTGCTATAACAACACGTGCCATCCACAAGCGTAATTTTCGAAAAAAAAAGCAGGAATATTCCTGGTTTTACCGCAACAACCATTTTTATATATTAAAATAATAATCATAACAATATATCACTGGCATGACCCGCTATGACATTCTACCCCGTATCACTGTATAAAGAATCGATCAATCTTGGCTAGCCAAGATAGGGCTATGTATTCTATCGCAGTTAAGAGGCTAATTAAAGAAAACTTTGATGCATGTAAAAGTGAATTTTTTGTTGATTAAATCTGCTGATCAGATGTTAGAAAGGAAGTAAATTGGAATTATAAGGATTAAATGATTATGGTTGGGTATTTATCGATGTGTAAATTGTACCTTCGGACTATATTTACTTTGTGAGTGATTAGGTAAAATTCACACATCGATAAATACCCAACCATGATCATAAAATCCTATAACAACGAATATTAGTCGTATTTTAAAAAAAATTCCAGACGTAACCATAAAAACATGCAATGTCTCACACCTGACAGCAAGAAACCATGTTTTCGAGAACTTGGTCCTGATATTTTGTTCTACATTACGTAATTCAGGTATAACTTAGATCTCTTAGGTATCAATTTTAGAAAGAAGAAAATCACAATCTAAGTCTTTGAAAAAGTTTGTCTATTCTAACTTGTATCTCATCTGAATTCATAAAGTCTTTTTAGCAATGTACAGTCCTCATATCATTCTCGCCATAGTACTGAAACCGCCCTTCTGAGAGTAATCAACGACCTACTCTCTGCTTCAGATAGTGGAAAGATTACCGTCCTCGCCCTAATTGATTTGTCTGAGGCATCCGATACAATATTCCATACTATATTTCCAATGATATACAAATTTTATAAAGGTCAATTTGCCCGGGGCAAGCTGACTGGAATATTGAACTTGCCCTTGAAAAATTTGAGCTTGCCCAAATATAATATCTCAGCATGAGTAAATCAATATGAAAAATATGGTATATTTTAAGGAAAGTCTATTATATTTACTGAAACTTATCTTTCCTTTGTAACTCTGTTAGCTCTTTACAACTATACGCTGATAGTTAATGTTGTCTCAATATATAGATATGAGTGCCTTTTATTTCCAACGACGCATTTGTCAAAGAAATCCCACGAATTGTACTTTTAGCAATTAACACCAACTCGCCATAAAAATGTTTTGATGCATAAGATATGCATCAAAACATTCTTTGAAAATCTCTGACAAACTGCCCGAGGCTAACTTAGAACCTGAAAGTCGGTGAAACCCTGATATGTACAAATATTACGAATTCAATGTAACTGACTATGTAAAATATAAATATATATTCCTTATTATTTGTCAGAACTTATTTTAGATAGTAAATATTCTTTGTATCACGTCTTCTGCGTGAGAAAATGCGAGACTGACCTTGACATTGACTACAAGATGGAAATGACACGTACAAATAGATTAAAAAAACCTGAATCCGTGTATGCAGATAAAGAATGTACCACATTTAAACGCTAAACAAAAAAGCTGTTGATACATGTATTGTGGCGAGATCGCAGGGTATAAAACCTGCAGAACAAAACGCATTAGGACCTGAACACTACCCCTTGTAGGTAAAGTAGCTGGAAAACAGCTATTGTATTTTACCCAGACACCGACGTTCAGTAAAATTGTATGTTGTTTCTTTCTCAGTTTTGTTACTTTCCCGTGGGCTAGTTTCTTGAAAAATCGAACTTGCCCGAATGAATCTGAGCTTGTCCCTGAAGTCGGGCAAATTGATTTGTAAATCCCTGATATATTATTTCACTGTCTCCAGAATATATTTGGCATGCACGACACAGCCCTGCTATAGTTCAAGTTTTTCTTAGTTAACAGGGAACGAACTGTTTCTGTAAATGGAAAACATTTATTGCTCAGAAGTGCGAGTTCTAAGTACTGAGTTTCCTATTTCTGGAGAAATAATTCACAGAACTATGATTGACTTGTCCTGTAAATATGTCCCTGTATTCATATAGTTAGTGTTGACATTCACCTGTTTACAAGTTGTGAGGAAATACTGACTGTTTTAGATATTATTTGTCACATTTTCTTCATAATATTACTCTTCTGCGCTACCGTAGAGACAGTTAGTGACTTACTGTGATACTATGGTAACCTTAATCTAAGTGTGATAGCTGTCACCAATAACGACGCGCCTTGTGACGTTATGACGTTATCCATCATTACTCATCATTACGTCGTTCAACATGTCTCTGTTTTTCAGAAACGTTGTATATTTTTCTAAGGACATGACCCTATTGCATAAGATATACGCACCATTGTGTATACGATAATTGATAAATACAGCTTCCCTAGCGAGAATGACCAGATTGTACCTCTGGTGGTGACCTAGATGTAAACATGTGACGTCATAGCCATCTGTTCCTAAAGCGGCCATTAGTAATGCTAAAATAAATGGATGACTACAGTAGGTACAACTGAGGCAGCAGAAATATTATTAATAATACTTGTTGCTATTGCTATTATTGCTGCCTTTGTACTTTCTGTCATTTTATTCTTGATCTTCATGTATTCTTTCCTCTTTTGCTTAATGGTATTAATTTGCAATCTTTCCCATTTTAGCACAAAACAAGTTCTCTACAGAATCAAAATTATTGCATAGAAAGCTACTTCCAAACCTTGAGGAACTTGTACTAGCGCTTGCTAAGCATGTCAAACATTGCATGGTTTAATACATGACATGTTTTTCTGCTGATGCCTACAGAAACAAAGAAGTAAATGGACAGATTGATGAGTTATTTTTTCTAAAGAAGTGGAAAGCGGGAACGTTTTGGTATCATATTCTTGATTCATACAGTGGAAGGAAGCGGTTTGCAAAAAAAGGTGCTAGAAATACTAGACAGTGGGCTGTGATCACTCAGCAAATGATTATGTAAAGTAGGGAAAAGATCCAAAAATAAATCTCATTATCAAATATGAAGTGAAATGAACAATTCTTTCCCCCGTAAAGCTCAATTATTCGACTACTGACCGCCATATAATTCAAATCTCCTTTACTTGAAGAGATACCAACATAACTCTATATCCGTTGTAATACCAGAAAAACTGTTTCTCGTAATGGTATAAAGCAGTTGTTCCAACCTTTTCAAGTATGAAGACCCATTATTAACTTCAAAAATTTTCTTGCAGACCCCCACAAGCTAATAGTTGCAATTTTAGTCTCCCTTCGAATAACTACGCAGTTCACATGTTGAGAACCACTGGTCTAAAACAATTTTATTTGAAGAAGTCTCAGCTTAGAATTAGGTTATGGGGAGTGGTAGAAAGTGTGTTCGAAATGAGAAACTCTAGTGATTGTGAAGTCTTACTGCCTTAGAGCACATCTACAGTTGTTCGATAACAATTGATTTGAACACACTGAGCGTCGTCAGATGGAAATTACGACTTCGTATTTTCCAGAATTTATTGTAGATATTAAGTACACCAAGAAACCAGCAATTTTGTGCTGATTCAACTCATTCTTTTCTGTAACTTAATAGTTTGTCTTGCATCGGAAACAACACACCAATAGTGCTTTCAAAAGAAGTTTAGACTTAACAGTTGAGCACGACGTGCTCATAATAGAGTACGAAATAAGATGAAGAGAATAAAGAGAGGTGGGTTTGTGTCACAAGAGCAGACTGAGGATGCTGATATTTCGTGCCTGTTCAAATACCTTAGTTGACCCAAGAGTCGCCTAATACGACTTGCGTTCTCACATGTGACACATGTGACATACATGTGACATACACACACGTGACATACACACATGCACACACATATACACCGATATAGTCTAAGTTACATGCAGAGCTAAATTATTGACGTAAATAAGAGGCAGTCAGTTAAATGTAATGGCACAGACAGTTTTAAATATTAAGATATTTACATGTATTACATTCGAATATCAGGACGTCGGAACCCACACTGGCGTGAAATCGATTTTATGGCTACTTCAGGGTGGCAGACAAACATTAAATTTAAGTAAATAATAGTAAAAGGATTATTGTAGTAATTTTGTAGAGGTTGTCAATTCATTTGTGTTAAAATGTTGTTAGTAATTAAATATTACTATTTTCCTGCCTTTATATATTGAAACATTTTTTAAAGAATGTTAATTACTTTAATTATCTCTTTATTTTCTCGTATCATTTGAGTGCTTTAAAAAATGAGGAAAAATTGTGATTGCTCTGTTCTATGATATGTCCTTACGTGCCTTAGAAATAATTTCTAAGTACGATAAATCTATAAAAAGTATTGATAGTTCTCATATTCATTAATTAATACGCAGATGTGATAGTAACGAATGACGGCATTTACAATACAAAGCCCATTGCATTGCTGTCACCTATCGACATTAACTTTAAAATCTCTTTTTCTGAAGCTGATATTACGACTTCCATGATCGGACAATAGCCTTTCATTTTGCCGTTCTCTTGGGACATAAATTATTTTTGTAACGATATACTCTAACTTGAATTCACGAAAAGTTCAGAAAGGAGACTGAGAATTTTGAGATCAAATATCTCCAGAGTTACTAATGAATGTTGCATGAAATTCTCAGCGTCCGCTAGTTATGGTGTTGATTCAAAAATATTGCTGCTATCTGTGATAGCTTTTGAATTTGCTGAAATAAGATTTCTAATATATGCGGTACAGTAAAATTCAGACTCGTTTGCCTGAAAATTGTTTGAATTCTAAGCCTGTTTTTGGAACTACATGGATTAATACAAGTTTATTCACTGACCAGCGAAGAATGAAAAATAGACTGAGACTTTATAGTAAAATCAACGACCTTGTTGCTATCCCAAAAGGAAACTGTATAACTCATTGAAGGAGATATTCTGTACTAAAACAGATCCTGATTTTACAGATTAAGCTAAATATTTTTTTGTGCACTAGCATCATCATCCACTGGAAATGTTTTCCTGCTTACATCGTCAACTTGCCAGATTTCAGTAAATTCAACTTGCCAGATTTGGGCAAATTCAACTTGCCAGTTACGCACGTTTTATATTTAACCATAATTCCGTTTATACTTGATGTATTTATTTATTGTGTCACCATATATCAAACAGATCTGTCAATATTATTATCTACGATAACATCACTTTCATTTCGCACACTGTTCAAAACCTACTTTCCACTAATATATTTGCCCAGACGTGAAGCTACAAGAGTGCATGAAATGGGTCATGTAGTAGTGGGAGATTGATGGATAGATAGACATGTCGACTTAACGTTCTTGTCATATGGATTTTCTCATAGATATATATCAAAAGAAAAGCCAAACATCACTTAACCTCTTTCAGCTTCAAAATATTTTTCATCATTCCTACCTATCAGTAACGAACTACAATACAAGCTTATCGGAGATGAAATTGCAGTGAAGCTGAAAATATCTGACTACGCCGACACTTCTGAATGCAGTAGTAGAAGTCACTTAAGAAAGGAAACAATGTGTCGCTTCCTCTTCGAAAATTCAATGCCTTATTTTCGTCATTTTCATTTCTTTGAATTTATAACGATTTGAATATGTGCAGTTGGTGCAATGACATACACCGTAACATTTAATACAATTAGAAAACATCATTTCAACAGCTTGTATACCGTTATATTCGCTTTAATGGGTTGTATCAACCGATACATAACTCATTGACCCTTTTCAAACTGGCATCTACTGCAGAAATGTTGCAGTGATAGTTGCTTGTGTAGCATACATTTTGAAAGTTCTGGACCATAGTGAAATTTAATTCGACTACACGCGTTGTTCGCGTGGGAGAAGCCAATGAGAAATAAATGAATCATTGCATACATCGAGAAATTCTAATTCAAAAACGTTTATATGATCTTTCTGTTAAGTTACGTTTCCTTTTATACTGTTGTATGTCACTATGTCATGAAGTTATGAGAACACTAACATTAAGAAATACAATTTACTGGCCAAGGCAGACCCGAGTACAGCTAATAAAATGTCGTCTGCTAGAATTGTACAGGGAACGTAATCGTACATAGCGTATATGGGTTAATAAACAATTTATTTATTTATTTATTTATTTATTTATTTATTTATTTATTTGTACATTTCCATTTAATCTGATATGGTTTGGTCTGGCATTCCATATGGATATTGCAAGTATATGCCATTTTATCTAGTTTCTAGATTGAAACTATTTAATTATTTTCAATAAAGTCTGCACGTCGATATTCGTACATTCACTGAATTAAACTTTGATTAATCTGTTTATTTTTCAATGAATGTCATTCACAGTGAAGAACTGAAGAAAAAAATTAATAACAAAGTTATAAATCGTGTACAACAAAGTTTTTTAAGTCAACACTTATGAATTGCGAAAGCCATCAGAAAACAGCAACACTAACATCCTTCATATTGTTATTCTTATTTGCTACCATAGATTCGATCTCTTGGTTCTTGGCAAATCTGGTAATCATGTGATCTGACCCTTGCTTCAATTCATTGGACAACCGACTACCCGATTAGCTACAGTGATATCGGTTTTAAGAAGATATAGATTTTATTTGAGAACATGAGGTACGGCCATGTTTTGAAAAAAAGTGAAATTCATGGGTGCATTTTTAAAATGGCTTACCTCCAATATCTTCCCGAAATAAAGCTGGCGATGCCGAATAGTAACTGATGGTCATCCAGTATATACAAGATAAGCACATGATAGGTGGCGCTATGCAGAAAAGTACCAATAACCCGCGATATTTTAGGAGGCTTCCGTAATGGAATGCTTTTTCAGTTCACTGAAAATAGTGTGATAACAATAAAATCTATTTTATCTGCAATGAAAAGAATCGTTTACCATTTTTGTTACCAACAGGATTCGTAAAATATATTTATTTATCAGGAGATTTATATAAGCTGATATAACGTTCCATTTCAAGACGAAAGATGTATAAAAACGAGAATCAACGCTTTTTTCTTCAATTATTATCCTTTGTTATAACTATAGATTTCCCGCTTGCTGTAAACTTCTCTAAATACTCTCTTTCTCGTTTAATTCCATTCCTTCCTCTGAGGTATCTGTTAGTTCTTCTCTTTGTCTATGTGGTGTATATTTTCCTCCTGATTACATTTTTTATTTCTTTGCATTTGATTTGTCCCCATCACTATCGGTTCAAATCCCCAAGAAAGTTTTCATTGTCGCTATTCTTTTTACCTATTCATCTATGTTTTATTTTAATTACTGCTGGAGAATGTCACTCTCTTATTGTGTTTTAAATTTGCGATGCATATGAAATTTTACTTGAAAGCTTTAGCAACAAACTCCAGTAAATTTTCTCTCAACCCTGCTAAAAGCCATTGAGATGATGCATCCTATAGATATTAGTACGACTTCTAGACCAGCTTGGAACATCCATTTTGACTCTGAAGCCTTGATAACTGCGCGTTAAATTGTATTTCTTTCTTATATATCCGTAATGTTTGATCTCTTTAACAAAATCATTCTTAATTTCGGTGAACGTTTGCAACCTGAACTTAGTGCCACTGTCTTTCGTCAGTGCTGGATCCAAATGTGGTGCAGTTAATATACAATTTAGATTTAGGATTTGAAACATCTGCATCTGGCTAGTTTGGTGGTTCAACGGTAGTTTTAAATTAACAGTTTTGTTTGGTTTCCTCTTTAACACTGAGATGTGGGTATCTTTACGTCCACTAGTGCTCCTTTTGTGGATTACACTAATTAATTACTTAATTATTTTGTATGGAAGGATCCCGCATGCTATTTGATTGTTTAGAGGCTCAATGAAACTGGAACAGTCAGTTTGTTAACGGCCTCAACTTCCATGTTAAGTGTAGTTGGCACACATATTTAAACTTACATGTTACCTGTCGTTGACACACCTATTTAAACTTCCATGTCACCTGTAGTTGGCAAACATTTCTAAACGTCAAGATCTTCAATAGTAAGAAGCAATCAACTATAAGATCTGAGTTTAACATAGCATAGCAAACAGTGTTAATTATGCATTTTGTCTAATTTTTCTATATTATTGTGAGATTTTACAAGATTTCTAGAATTTGATTTGACTGTTCTTTTGGTGTATTAGCTAATATAATTGGTTGGTTTTTTTTTTTTACTTGTTTCGTAAGAGAGAACACTTTGTTGTACATTAGCACAACACCTAAAACAAATATTTCGTTACACTCCAGAAATATATTTTGGCTACATTTGTTTAGTTTGAGTTTCTACATGACTTTGAGGAAACGTTTATTTTTTCCTTCTCCCGTCATAACTTATCTGCCTTTGCTCTCCTGATTTGATTACAGATTGAAATCTATGTGGATATTTTTATTTTAGAAAAATAACCTTCTGGACCTTATTTAGATTTGTGGTTTATCTAGGTAATGGTAACGCGAAAGTCACTTACAAATTAATGTGTTCTATCTTACTCTCTTCAAAACAGTGATGTTCCAGCTTTTATTAATTATATTTTTTTCAGTGTTGGGGTGGGGTTTGGGATTTAAATCCTAACTTTTAATTTCAAAGGGACAGAAAGGCCATTTATAGCAACTTTGAAATTACCTTAAACTTATCTCATCATTATGTTAAAAATAATATTAGAAAAATGTGATAAATGAAAAATTAGTGGAAATACAACAGTAAGAAATAAATAATAGATATTAATATATACTCACAACGTGAAGAAGAGAGAAACATCCGTTGGTTTTACAAAGACGATGCTTACTACAGATCTGTGTACATGAAAAGGTGAAAAGGAGAAAATACAGGCTAAAACAAGAAGTGGAGGGAGGAAAGCAGAGAACACCGAAATAAAGACGTGAACAAGTACGCAATAGAAAAGGACGACAATGATACAAATTCCAGGATAATTCAGAATGCAACAAATATAATTTTAAACATTAACCAAAGCATAAAATCATATGCAAAGTTTCAAGTCCTTATTTCACGATTAATGTATATCGTAGATGGTTCCGCTTCACTAAGCCAGAAAGTGTTAGTAAAATTAGACGTGGATTGTGTGATTTCGTACCTTTATTGTGCACATTTTATAGCGAATATAATATATTAAAAAGAACAAGTATATATAAGTATATTCATTCGCAAAGGCGTACACATTCATACACATTCACAAATACACACAGATATAAACACATGTATGACACACACACACACACACACACACACACACACACACACGTTTCTAATAGCATAGTTAATGAATCTATTAACCGTTTTACAGCAATCATCTACTATCAAACCTTTCCCATTTACTCTTTCTATAAGATCTGTAAACAATCATCTTGAACTGAGACAATATATTGTTTGCGTATAGAATTATAAGGTCAATATTATCATCAGTCTGAGTATGGTCTTTAATTCCAAGGATAATATTTATGTTTCTGAATTCCAATTTATTTGTATAGGTACATTTATCTTTTATTCATTGTAAAATGTAATTAAAAAATTCTTAGTTATGTGAAATTGTAATTGCAGAAAACATACAGAAAGAGCAGAGTTAGTTTGGGATAGTGCAGATGTTTGTTTTAGAAATGTAACCATAACATATTTGGACATTTGAAGTTTTTTAATATAACAGGAACACAATTCTGCCAAATGGAGGCAAACACCTCTTATTCCAGTGAATTAGCAGGTTCTTAAGTTCAAGAATGTTTAATAGATAATTAAGAATGTTTTCGAGGTAAGTTGGAAAAAAACCCGTTTAAACCTAAGACAACAAACTCAACACAACCCCAATTAATGTTATATTCTGGACAGCATTTCATTTTCTCACCTGTTTTACTTCTTAGACCTTGTCATTATAATATTTATACTTAGACAAAAATATTCGGAATATTGATACAAATGAATGTCACTACTTTCACTTGATTAGTTCAAATAGTACCTCATGACACTCTGGATGGATAGTTTACAAGAGCGCATCCATAATCTACCTTTGGAACTGGCGAGAACGCATTTACAACTACTTTGTGCAGATTCAAGTCAAACGCAAATTAAAGTACATTCTAGATTTTAAAACTATTGTTATATCTTTATTATAAGTGCGACTATTGGTTTGGAAGAATGTGACAAATATAAAATTCGACGTGTATGTCAAGATCTCTATGCCACGACTTCTGCACGCACGCAGTGTTATTCCTTCGCAGGAGATGAATGAAACGATTAAAGACTAGACAACTGCTCAGTGATTTTAGATAAACTCATTATACAAAGCTATACTACAAATTTAAACTTAGGACGACGTACCGCTTGCGTATGTTAGTAACTGTATTTCTTGGATATGATGTAATTGCAGCCTCACTTTTGGCGCATATATCACCATTCCATGAAAAGACAAAACAACAAAATCTCTGTAAAACTAATATACAATTGCGGCAATTTGTTTCAATTTTTTAAATTTTTTTTTTTAACTTCGTGAACATCAAACGTTCTAGAAACATTAAATGAAAACGACGTAAGGCACGCAAATCAAATTTACATTTATATGTATCATGCTCATATTAAGTTTACATGTGTTTACAGCGAATGATTTTGCAAATGTTTTTAAACGCAGTATTTAAACGTTTTGGGCTTGCATTGTTTTCTTTCGACTACATCATCAGCTCGATTAAGCAAACAACGCTTTAGGCCAATATAACTGATTTCTTGTATAAATGTTTACGTGAATATGTCGATGCTCTGTTATGAACATATTTCACTATTTTTATTTTTGTTCCAATTGTTCATTTTTGTGACAAATAAAATATTTGTTAATTTTGTATTTGATCTTGTTCATAAGAATCTTTGTATTCTATTTGCCGTCATTATTCATGAAAATCCCTCCATTTGTCTGCTCTATGTTATAAATTAATACACTTCCCCCAAAGCTGTAAATCTTAGTCCAAAACGTACTTTACTAATGCCACTATTTCTATTTTAATATTGAGACAGCAAAATCTTCTTGCAAACAATGCTGCGTCATCGTAGGTGGTGGGCATAATTAGCATGTTGATGTTGCTGATCTAGTTTAGCTGTGTTATCATAAGTGACAGGACAAATGTTGCTGATGTAGTTTTTGATATTATTGTTCTTACTGAACTTTCTTTTTTTTTTTTTTTTTTTGTTTTCCTGCTGCATTCTACCATACTGTGATTGTTTATGTTGCGACAATAAAATTTAGCTATAAAAAAATGATGTGCTATCGTTGAAAAAATTAATATATATTTTCACAACTAAATGCTTGAAAGATGGAAGGCATCTCTTGTAAATGCTATTTCAGTAGCTGACTATGCATAACTAACGAAACGCGCAATTAACCTGTATGTTTTGTTTGGAGGAGTGCGGTGGAGTTGGGAAATTGGAGTTTGTGGAGCTTGCCGTAGTGGCACTATCAGCACATCATTCATCATAACATCATTTAAAATGTCGTGCCGAATAATGGTATGTAAACTCCTTTCTCAGGAACCCATATGGGCAGAATGTCCGGCAGTGAGTATCGGACCTTTAACATTCGGATTAAGAATTCAACGCTCTAATAACTGCGCTGCCACGGCTCCCTTTCTTTTCTTTTTCCGAAGAGTCAGGACCATTTTGCTGCTGGTACTTTGTCCAAACAGTGGATAGGAAATGTTTATTTTTGATCAGTTAATTAAATATCATGAAAAGGACTAATAATAGATCCATTGTAATGGCAATATGTTAATGCTTGCATCCGAAAACTCTGATTTTTCTTCACTCGTTACTGATTAAAAGACACAAATATTACCTCCATCAATGCAAAGATGAATTATAATGACCAGCGTAGAAAAGGAAGAAAACAGGGGAATAAATCATAACAAAAGAATAGGATAAAATATTAACTTCGCGGTTGCCTTTTCCAAACATGAGCATACCATACACACCTTATATTGCTATACATGTGTAATTAGGAATTTCGGTACTGAATCGGAATCTTAAAACTGAATCTAACATTTGCTTCTCTCGGTGTAACAATACGTTCTTTGAATTAAGAGGCGAAGATGGTGGATATTTGTTCTTAGTCATGACAGCATTAGAAAAAATCTTGGTCGCAATTCAAACGTGTGAATCCTTAAGATTTGTCAAATAAAATATAACATCTATGTGGTATTTGTCTTCCTAGAAACAGGAGAATACTTCATATAAAGAAATCATGCATATATAGATATCGATACATTTTACTTGACGGTAGCAGAAATAAATCTTGTAAACCCTAGAGGGTAATATCTGCTTCCGGGGCAGTCATCGCTTCTTCGCCTTACGAATAGGTTAATGTGTATATACTTAAGACCACGGGACATTCTTCTTCAACAGCGGAAAGAAAGCTAAAATGTAAATCGTCATCAATGTTTCCTGCACGTACAGTATATGAGTGGTTGAAGCTGGTATTGCTATGCAATAGAGCTAGTTGACAGCTTCTAAAGATTAAAATTAGAAAATAAGTAGTAGTTAGTATTATATGCAGAGGTTTTATCAGTACAGTATGTTATGTGGTTTTGGTCTTGATCAACGAGACATGATACATACAATAGATTAGTATTCTTTATTCCATTTCTATAACAGTATAGGTGTTACGTATATGTAATTAAATTGTTTGTGTGTTAGTTTTGAAATTATTTTTCATTTTATTTTTGTTTCATTACATTTCATTGTAATGATTATTGAAAGGATTGGAAATTCTTTTTCAGTAATTCGATATTTTCTTTTAGTAAAATGTTGTTTATGTAAGACGTAAAACGTGTTACAGGAGAATTATTTTTAGTTAACCTAGTTCGTCTTGGGTTGGCAAGAATGTAAACAGGCAGTTAAAATGATTGGTCAGTATCAGGGCCATACTTTCTTTGCGTGATCACTATGTGTAAACAACGTTTTTTTGTTGTTGGTTCTTAAGTGGGGCTACACTGGTGTACGTGATAGATCTCTTGTAGTAAGAGACCACGTGACCCATCTCGCGAGACTTGAAATGATGTTTTTGGGGTTTAAATACGCATTCTTAATATTTTTCTGGCAGAGTCGTTTTAACATCTTGAAGGAACAAGGAGTTATTTTTATTTGTTGCCAGATTGTTTGTTTTTCATCTGTTTTTTTTTTTTTTTGGATTTAATAATTTATTCTCCTGGAAACTCAACAAGTTGACTTTCTTATAAAAAAACTCTGAAAAATATTCATGGAAATTTATTCTGGAATTATTCGGAATCAAAAACTGATTCAATTGAGGAATTGTTGATATTCGTACATGGACCACATCTGACGTCATCGTCTTCCATATTTGTATGTCGTCGAGATTCGAATCTGGATTCTAATAGAACTATTTAGTGATATGACTTGTATTTTTCATTCTTAGGATTAAATTTTGGATTATATTCACAAACCGTAAGTCCTATTTACCAATTTTTACATTGTTTTCTAGGGAAGTAAATTATTTTGTTAAAATATACAAAGCTTGACTTCACTCTTTTCTTCTGTTACATTTGTACGAGCCTACACGTAACAATAGGCAATTAATTTGGAGACAGTCAGATAGAACAATGCACAGAGAGAGAGAGAGAGAGAGAGAGAGAGAGAGAGAGAGAGAAAGGTTAACATTTGCTTGAAAAGACACGACAGTACAAGAAAAAGGAGAAAGCTTGTACATTTTTTTAAGTAACAAAATAAACTTTTCTCTGATCTACATTATCAAAATCAGAATGGAAAACATATGTATCAGCCAGTGAAAGAGTTCGTTCTTCATTTGTGATTTTTGAAAGGTCTCTGCCGCATATGGTGTACAAGGAAGTTGTTCCTAGTTCCTGGTTGTCTAGATACTCAGCGAATTGGTACACGGATGGTACACTTCCCTGTAAGTGGTTCAAAGAAATGTTCCTGCTATAGACCTACTGATTATGTATAAAACTGACAGCCATACAAGCCTGTATGTAATCAAGCTTGTACGAGAAAACCAGATTAAATAGTTCGCGCACACAGTGCCAATATTCTACAGCCACTGGATGTTCATATCATATGTCCAGTCTAAACAAAATTTTCTTCCATTGCAGTCAAAGTTAGTTACATTAACAAATATTAAGTATCAAACAAGGCAACGTGTCCCACAGTTCTCACCTATGCAACTGGTCAGTTTTCCCCTTCTCAAGTCTAGGGAGCCTTAAAAAAAGAACTGGGATTCATCCAGGGAATCCTGTTGCAATTGACAATACCCGGGCTGTTCTAAGTTATTTTCAAAACGGTGAACGATCAACTCATTCCAGCAGTTGTTTAATCCATATCAGCAAAATCATCACCTGAAGAAGAGAAACATGTAGTTTTGGATAGTAATAGAACTTTATTAATTTCATATAAGGCCATTAGTCCAAGTACAAAAATATACAATGAAGTAAATATATAAATAGGGTGGACGCATTGGTATTTTCTAAGTCTACAGCATGGCGGTAAGTGACATAATCACATACCTATGGCCGATTATGCCCAATTGCGCAATTTGTAAAGTACTTTCCTTAGCTTGAAGGCAAAATATATAAACTGTTTCTCGATCAGCGCTTCCGATCTATTGCAAAGTAAATTGCCAAAAATTTCATAACATGGGTATTTATGACAGTACTTGGAAGAAACCTACATCTAAGTTCTGAGTATATGACGCATTTTAATATACCTGGAATTCATCATCCGTTTCCCCGCTATCACATAAATATCATAATCTACGTGCCCTATCGACATGTTTTGTTCCTGTTATTATGTTCAGTCTGTGGAAGTTGTACAGGAAGAAATCCATTAGTAGCAGAATGCCTGATACCATCTCACCTATGTAGCATTTTCAAAGCAGTATCAACTAAACCTCAACTTACAAGGCTCGTGTTAGAATCTAAAGTTCTAACATGTGATAATTTGTCCAAAGAGGTTACAGGAAAAAGCAGCAGACAGAAGAAAACGCAAATACTTAGCGAAGGATGCATAAAGAGTAAATTAGAGAAGAAAGTACAGAAAGACACAGATAACAAGGACAAAATCAAGAAAATATTCAGAAGTAAATAAAACTAAATCGAGCTTCTTAGCAAATTTGCTGACCTACCAATGAGAAAATTTATAATAAGAATGATCGAGATGAGACAAAAAAAACCCATTGTGAATTCATTGTATACAGTGTCCAAATGGTACCATCTGTCCTGTGTCGGAATGCATGATGTTGCCGATATCTTCTGCATAGATAACACAGTCATTCTCTTTATTATCGGTTTCAGTGATGAAGAATATTTTCATTAGCGACAATAACTCAATCAATGAAATTAACTAATACTTAAAATTATATCCTTTTATACATGTTTCCTAACACCAATACAAACATGAATTCCAAAATAATGCAAATTTATGTTAAAATAATCCTAAAATGTTATATGTTCAATGACATCAAGTGCAAATATAATTTACAAATGATAGTTCAAGGCTGCTACAATTGGTACTGAATATCCAGCAAAATTCATCACCAACCCTGGTTTTATTAGCATCCCCCCCCCCATTAAATAAGTATGGATTTTATTTAGCATTTAAAATGATGAAAATTATTACTCGGTTTCCAACTATTATCTATTGCATTGCCATTCAGCAAGTCCACGTGGTTAATTAAAGATTTGTTGGGTTTTTTTTAAAGAAAAACATGAAAAAGTGGCGACAGCTGTCTCCGGCTAGTACAGTTAAGTTATAACCCATTTAATTATGCTATTTTGTCATCATTAAGATCATCATAAATTGATTTCCTTTGATTATTTTAGTTCCATATTTAAACAGAATACCGTAAATGACTTTAAGTTAGTGGAGAACCAATTTTTATGGTTTTCGCAACGATAAATGGGCCTAGTTGATACTGAAAGCGTTATTGGTGGTAAAGCATCATGATACGTTTATGAAAGACCGGGAACAACGGAAATCTATTGATTGCAGTTTACTTGAATTAACAATTTCACAAACTTGAATACTGCATACTAATTCAATGAATGTTTGATGCAATAATAATAAGTTACTTATAGTTTGAGTTCTTCGTTACGCCCCAAAAGAACGTAATATGTTGATTTATAATAATTATTACTCACTAAAACGTTATGCAATCCACATAAATTATTAAATATCCGAAAACTGTTACGGTATCAAAGTATAAGCATGTATGTCTATATTAATCCATGAGCATATCTAGCATAATGTATGGATTACGAAGCAACTTATCACCTTCTATTTCATACTGAGGAGTAGAAAATATATTGCCTGGCACCCAGGATAACTAACCGTTAGCTTCAGACATCCAGATGTATCACAGTCAAAGCCTGGTAGGGTAAAACGATTCTGATGGTGTGAGTTTGATTACTAAAATGAAAAGTCAAGTTGTATGGTCAGCCTATAATAGGTGTTAATGAAAAAAATTTCATACTTACCTGGCAGAGTCATTCATGGTTATAATCCTAATCCCTGTCATCACTTGGTGCTTTAGGGCTGGCTAATGCCAGGTGTTAATCCCACTGTAACGGCATGTTTATTTTCTGGCACTGATTAGGGTATCTCAAAACAACAACTCTCCTAAACGGAGAGACCAAATCGTTACCCAAATAGTTACATGTATTCTCATAAGGTGCTGTTCTTAATTAGCCATATAATGAGATTGTGATTGGTTACAATCTCACTGAATGACAAAGAGCACCTGAATACTATAACATAAGAAGCAATTAATCTTTTATAATTCAATGCAGATACATTATATTGCTAAACTATTTGCACAGTGTTACTTTGACTTCCTGTTCTTTACTTATATGAGAGAGAGAGAGAGAGAGAGAGAGAGAGAGAGAGAGAGATTTTAACCTGACAAATAGATCCAGCAAATTGTAAGATGCACTCAAATGTAGTTTTAAGTGGGAAAAATCACAAGATGAAATAAGGTCAAATAATGTATAAAATAAAACAGAGCATTTTATTAAACGAAATAAAAAATTTAATTACACAGACAGACATGTACTTGGCACAGACTAGATATTCATATCAGGAAAAAAGCTTATAAATATTTCAAACTAATGGCGACTATGAACTTGTGAATAATACCACCTCTGTGCATATTACATTGAAATATTTTTAATAACTCTTGCAAAATATATATTCAGAGGACAAATGAAACTGTAATGACGACCAAAAAATTATCTATTTTAGAGCTCTTTCAATTTGGTTATTTTCTGTCGATGTTAGAGTTCATTGTGTTCCAAGAGCACGTATTGATGAGTCATAAATATTACAGTCCTGCGATTTAATCATACGTGCTTGGTATTATTTATTGAGAAATAAAATTAATAATTTGATTCGGCATTTGGAGCAAAATTAGATTACCATTGATCAATAATTTAAATGGAATTTCATTAGGGAATTTCGAATGAGATCAACTTCATTATCTTACTTTGGAGTCTGTCATTTTAATTACTGTAATTTTAGGAGCAACTGCATAAATTTGCTGAGCACCCACCTAATTTAAACGTATGGGCGTGTTACAAAGTTTAGTGGATTTATCCAAAAGAGAACTGTCTCGATTTAGCAAACACCTAATCATTGAATGACGATTGTAGTTGATACGCCGTGCTGAAAATCGGTAGAGACGATATCCAGTGTAAAAAAGGAGTGTGCGAAAAGATTCCATTCGCTGTAATTTCTCTTGAAGCAAAGATTTCTCCTCCTCGTTAACTAAACTGATTAAATCTATGTTCCGACGGGAAAAGAATTCATTCAAAAACACCCAAAATATTCATTAATACTGTGTGTCATTGGTATTTTAATAGTTTGAAGGAAACTTTTGTACAAGATACAGAAACAACAACTACGAAATGGTTAAAATGTAAATACCCATTAGTAAAAAAAAATTCTTGTTCAAGGAGGAGGATTTCTATCCACACTGATAGGACACTTGTTAAAAGCGGCTGCTCCTTTGCTAGGATGGGTTGAGGGATCAATTTTAGGAGGACTAACGAGCTGATGAAAAGCAAAGATAAAAGGACACCCTTTTCTTGAAAGACATCACACTTATACCTTTGGATCTTATGAAAGTACGAAAGCTCACTTTAGCTCCATTACAAAGGATGGGTGGAACTCCATTGTTGGCACGAATAATGGATACTTCATTTACCTCCTAATTTTATTCTCACCGGGATGCCACAGTTACATCAAAATTTACAATCGTTGATGGATTTGTCAGAAACAGAAATTTTGCAATAGTACAGACAATTATAGCAATGTTGTCAGCTGTTTAACCAGAAAACTTTAGAGGAAACAGCTAAACCTATTCTAAGCAATTTCAAACCTGTCATGAAAAGCGAAGAAAAACAAAAAGGCACAAGGACAAACAGAGTCGAATGGATGATAGAAGCAGAAACAATAGAAGTATTGCAAATTTCGTCTGCTCAAATACCTTGTAAGATTGCAGCTTCCATGTTGATACTTTCCCCTACCCCCAGACGAGATGAAATAAAAGCTTTGGTCAAAATTATTATTTCGACGCTTTCTTCGGCAGAAGAGGAAAAAAAAGAACCAAAAGAAAGGAAGACAAAAGTAAAAGAGAAATCAAGAAAAAGTCGTCACTCAACAACCGAAGAAAACTACTACTCCTATTGCTCTTCAACAACGTCAAGACTCATCGCAATTACAAGAGATACCACACAGACATCAGCCTATGAGCAGCATCAAACAGCGGTTGACCTACAAAGTATAGCAGCAAAAACCTTTCAACCCCATAATGGATACACTCTTAGCCAGCGCTTGGTACAATCTTAATTATGCTGCTGGTTATGGAGGAGTTCAAACATTTATCGTGCTGCTAAAACCAAACTTAAAATTGCAAGACGGCTGGCAATGGTTACAATAACAATCGATATGCAAGTTGCACAAACCCATTCGACGAAATGTTTCCAAAAGTTAAACAAAAGCAGCAGGCATCGATCATCAGTGGCAAGCACAACTAGGCGATGTCTCCAATTGGCAGTGTTCGGTTGCGGTTACAAATATTTATTTGTCACAATGACATGTTTTAAAATCAACTTGGATAGATCCTTTGTACCTTAGGCAAGTACAAAGTTCCTTCTAACACATCTCTGTCCCTTTGACCACTAAAAACAAGTTCTGTTATTTTGAGCTTCAAAAAAGGGGCTTTTGCACATAGTGGTTGTCACCCTCCACGATGGAAAATAGACAAAGTCGTCTAATTTCTAAATCAAACATTTCAAAAAGAATTTTAGTAAGACATTCATTTTTTCACCACTGAAAATCCTGAAATAAAAGCGTGTGTCGTGGAAAGTTTTCAAACATATTTGAAAGAAATATTTTACACATCAACACACTCTCAAATACATCCAGGTCTTACCACGTTTAAGTCTAAGTTCACAATGAAAAGTACACCATAGCCCCGTATGTGCACGAAAAGATTTGCCCCCTGATAGAGAATAGAGTGTCAAAGATGGGAGACTGGATTAGCATATGAAAACCATATGCTTCTATTACATAGGTTATATAACTAACTCAACGCGAAAATTGTTTCCTATAATAGGCCAAGTACGTGGACGTCATGCTTCTCTCGATAAAGTGGAGGACATGAGCGGAAATGTGTTAGAAGGAGCTTTGTACTTGCCTAATATCCAAAGCGTGACCATAAAGGAATACTACGTGTACGGTATTGAAATCATTCTTGATCGAAGAATATTTAAAGTTGGCAAACGTCGACTTCAACAAGTTAAGGAGCGTTGGAACGTTTTGATTCTTGGTTGATCGCATCACGTGTTACAGACTATGAAATAAGGAGGTGACCATTATTCCCTTAAACGCAACAGTCACATCCACATCAGAGCTTCTTTCTTCAATACCTACAAAAACAACCACCGTATTTGCGGTGTGGAGAAACATGTTTCTCGAAATCATGTCGTTTTATCTGCTAAATCTTCGACTAGTATTGTGTTATCGGAGCAGCGATTACCAATACGAGTTTGCAAAATGAAGACAAACATTTATGAACAATTTTAATCCGCAGGTATATGGGTTAACTTCTTTCCTGAAATATACTGCTAAACATAATGCTGCCAACGCCAGTCATGCATCGACTCTTCCAGTCACAACAGCAGCAACCCTTTCTGAACAATTTGGAAAATCATTATCTTTGACTTCAAGTGACTCATCGGAAACCAGAACCAGCGAACTTTTTATTTAACATTAGATAATGACAGTTTTATGGATGTGTTTCCCTACAACGCGTTATGCTGTTTCACAACCAAATTATTTTCAGCAATACAACTGGATCACGAACTTGATTGGGAAGTAGCTTTGGATGCAATCCTTTATCCTATGCAAGCCCTCGATATATACGAGGGTCAAAATACTTTCATCGTCGATATCCTGAAATAAAAAGTTCAACAACAGTTTGGGAAAATGATCCTAACATTCACTAATCCACAAAACTATCATCAACCAATCCTCAATTCACGACCTATACTATGAGAATTGCCGCAGACAATTATTTTCAATATCATCATCTCGTTCAAACGGTTGAAGCTATTGTTAACGATCAGTTTGGCAAAGCCCTGGAGAAAGCTTACATAGGTATATTAATAGAGTATTATACAGCTGTTCAATCATCTTGAAATGCATATTTCTGAAGGCAGAACGATGTCCATTACATTTTGTTCAAGCGTGTTTCTATTCAATATGGATACATTGCTCAAGCTCAATTGAAAGAGATTCAAAACATTGATCGATTATAAAAGTATTTTCCCTACCGATAGTCTGAATTTATTGTTTGTGTGCCCTGAAATGATCGAGGAGAATGTCGCGGGAAACAGCCGCTCCATTACTAAGAATCTTTCCTTTCGAAGTGGATTATGCCATCTCTTTCTTATTAAAAATGTTGCAACACTATCATGTTCACCGAGAATGTTTACATCATCATTATCTTTCTTTTTGTAAATCGTATTTTCAAGGTGTCAGTATTGGTATAAAAGTATATCTTTGGCAAATATTCTATCATCGAAAGGAAGAATCACAATGAAACTACATTTTCGAAAACGATTCTCTAGAGAATTGTGTACCAAGGAGTAATTCGACTAGGAGGATATGGTTTAGGAGATGTTAAAATCTGCTTTTCATATGGTAGCACCCATCTTAAAACCGATGGTATTGAAAAGGTCTTCATTGACAAACACAGTCACAAAGAAGACTTCATGAGCGCAGGGAAAAACATGTTGCCTAAAACTGTAAAAGACCTTTTGGGTCGCCGAGACATCCCTATCATTTTGCTTCACACATCTGGCCAAGGCATTTCTTCTTCCTCTACGCCACATGAAGGACGAGGCAGAAGGAGACGTCGAAACCCTTCAGACCTCATAAACAAATTGAGAACAAAATAAGAAAAGAAGAACGGGGACCTTCAGAGAATAGAACGATTTTGATTACTAACGGAATTAAACGGAAACAAAATGATGCACTGAGATTCTAACGAATGTTCCAACTCATAATTCTGTATGTTTGCCATGTTACAGACCATGATGACGATGCAAGAATTCTTAATTGGTAGGATTTCATAATGTATCGTCGTTGACTACCTCAGCCCCAATCGAACTGGACATCAAAGTACAAACCAAATAACACTCACTTGTACCTTTAATTCAAAGTTCTCAAAGTGGACAACAGTAATCATTTGAAAGATATGCCAGAGTGGCTCCGTCAACAGTTGCGTGCATTCGTTATTCAGCGAAGTGGATATGTATTTGTTTAAAAAAAAAACAATGAGCACGAGTGTACTTGGAAAATTTCTTGACTCACAGCAAATAATCCAAGAATAAACATCTGGATGACACAGGTGATGTCTTCAACGAGTAGACAGAAGATGACAATCTTCACGATATTTGATTTGGACGTAACTTTGCTCAGAAAAAAAGTCTCAAGTTCTTACTTGATAATGTTTGAAGCCACAGTAAAGTGAGGTACATTTAGCTGATTTCCCACAGTTGAAGAGCTGAATGGAAATATTAACAGTCAAAAACGTTTACAACGTTATGAAATAAATGTAAATGTTCATTGAAATATGTATACATATGTAAATTTGTTACAAATAAATTGTATTTCTCTATTTCAGGGGGCTTTGTAAATTCATTATCGGGGCCCCGAGTGGCCGAGTGGTCTAAAGCGCTGTCCGTTACGGATCACTGCCGTC